>ML776869.1:965190-990039 GCA_009831015.1 Picea engelmannii
AAAGTGATATCATTCAAGGATATATACCAAAGTGATATATACTAGACATGGTTTAAGGGCCTATCTTGTGCCTCTATTGGTGACTCAAACATCGGCCCAAGGACCTCCCTTAACTTTGTTGTGGATTTATCATTGTCTATTATTTATAGAAAACTTTTCAAAAAATCTTTGACTTCATCTTCCACTATATATACTAGTAGAATCATGCATTAGATTAGTGGACAAATTATGGAAGCTTTTCTATTTCTTGTATTCATAGTAACTATGTTTCTAGCATTCATAGTAACTATGTTTCTACAATCATGTGTATTATGTATTGTCTTTTGGTAGTACCCACATCAAGGATGGTGAGTATATAAGTAATTCCTTTCAATATACCCCACTTCATAATAATTATAAAATCATGGTGGGAGATGATCCACTTAATTCCATAGAGCCCTATTACCCTAATTCTAATTATGTCCCCCATCCACTCCCATGGTTGAATCCATTGTTTGGAAATTTATATGCTAGATTATGTCTCTTCTAATTCCCCTTGGAGACTCTTTTAATGCCAAATCATTTGCCCTTCTACATTCCAAACATTTAATCTACCTAAACTGTTATTGGAGAAATATCACCAGTATGGTAACTTAGATCTCCCTAGGACCTGCCTATTGATCCTAGACATACAATGGGGATAGACTTCTAATGGTTTCCCTAGATGCCAACAAATTATTTTTCTTTTAACGAAGAAGAATAGTAAGCATACCTTATGACCAATGATTTCCTCACATATTTGGTTGATGCACCTCTTGAGATCCATCTCTAGCTCCTATAATCTACTTCCTACACACGAGAAAACAAAAAACTATTGATATACTTTCTATCCTAATGTTACGAAAATCCAATTCACTAGATCTATCCTGGTCTATTTAACACGAGACCAGATCTAATAATTTACAAATCAAATACAAACACATTTACGGGAAACCAATGATCTATTCATTAACATGTAGCAAACACATCAAACATAATACCCTGGATGTGAAATCATTTCTCTTTTCTCCTTGCTCCTAATTCCTCCTCAGCTTCTCAATCTGACTAGGAAATTTGATTGTGGTCATTGTGACTGGAGAAGCACCTCTATAATTGGACATCATAACTCTGCAAAATATTCTTCCCTCTCTTTCTCAAGACTTTCCTTCTTTATATATATCCTTGAAAGAGGCTTGGGAGAGCTTCTAGATCTTCTGGAACCCACTGGAAACTCAAATGATGTGATTTTCTAGCCCCATGCCACAAAGATACAACTGATCCCTCACTTACCTCTTCATAACTTTGCAAATCTAGAAGGTTGCAGGGATCATCGCTTGTTGCATTATAAATGACCAATGACTATCATCGCATGTTTTCTCCTATATTCCACTTGAAGACCCTAAAAAAAAGTCCTAAATCCTGAGCAAGAAATGTATTTTGAATTTCTTCTTTTGCTAGATTCCCTTCTGGCATGTAGGGTGGAAATTAAGACTATAACATATACTACTAGCTATTCTACTTCCCACCAAATTGCATTACTCCAAGTGAAATATTTACTATCTCCCCTTCATCATGTGTGATTCCTACTCATTTATAGTGGTATGTGTTACCATTTGTTGGCATTAAAGTGAGTACCCTGACTTCAACAAGTGCAATCATCCTTCATTTAGGGTGGTGTGAGAAACTATCACCTAGAGTAGTGTGATCACCCTTAGTTTCAAAACATTGTGATCTCACTAACTTGATTTGGTGTGAACTAACCTTCGAGTTAAACATTTCCATTTCTCTTCATTTATATGGTATCATGTACCTTCATTTGAATAGGGTGAGTTACCTTTACTTGAATAGGTGTAAGTGTCTTTGTTTAAACAAGTGCTCCATTGTTTTGATCTACCATTCTTTCAAAGCATTACAACTTTTTTCATGGGAACAACTTTTATTTCTTTCATTCATATGAGTGTGAGTAAACTTAATTTTTTTGGTAAGGGAATGACTCAACCACAAGGCTATGGGTCAATCACGAATCATGGATCCCAACATCCATCTTCTCAATATGGTATACCATATTACAATGTAATATGGTATACCATATCTCATGTAGATTTATTTATTTTTAACTTAAAGGAAGCGTGGCAATATCGACGATAGTTCGTCGCAAGGCTATGATTTTTTTTTAACAAGCGGGGAAATAGCGATGAAATTTTGTCACACTTTGCCATGGATTTGTGTTGCACATATAGCATCTGCGTCATCAATTTTGTCTCTGCCAAACGTTTTCGTCGCTATTGCCACACTTTTGCGTTGCAACTTTCCACAATTTTCTGTCGCACATATGGCATCTACGTTGTAATCTATTGGTAAGTTTTTTAATTTGCACGGTCTTTTGTCCCTATTGCGACGAAGTTTCGTTGCTATTGCCATGCTTTATAAGGTAAAACTATCTTGATGGTGATGACACGTGGAGGGATAATTTCATCGTTGTTTCCACGAATACCTGGTTCATGGATATAGCGACGAAAAATAGTATTTTCTTTCATGGAAAGTGGGACGGATATGTGTGGCAATAGAAACGAAAAACTGTGGCAAATTTGGTCATATGTAGTAGTGAGTTTCCATTCATGGAAAGATACAACTGTTTCATAGTGTGAACAAGGGGCCTTTTAGGGCACTTCCTAGCCCTTGACCAGCCTCCAAGATAGATTTCACTCAGATCTGAGTGTCAAATAGCATTGGGGGTCAAACTAGAAGTGGTTGAGAGGCCGACAAGATTCATAAATGCGTCGTTCATGCGAATTGCACATATTTTCTTGTAGATAGTCGCACATCTTGTGCACAGTGTGCGTTGAATACTGTGTTAGCCTGCGCATTCTGCACATTGCGCGCGCACTTCCTTTGGTGAATTTGTGCACTTTAAATTTTTGAACCCAATGTATATTTTTGTGCCTTTTGGATGGATTTTGGTGTTGTATGTGGACTAATTGTTGTTGTAATTGATGCCTTTCTTTAAACATTGTTTGCAATGTTGCGAACGATTTTTCAGTGATAACACTCACTAAGGATAACACCAACAACATCATAAAATTCTAGAATGTTTGAACCATAGATAGCGTTACTTATAGCCATGAACTAGTCGTTCTATCTTTCTAGAAATGAGAACAAGATTAGAAGAGCCTTAACCTCATCATCAAAGTTCACTCCTACATAACTTAGTTGATTAGTAACAGTATTAGATTAATTTAAGTGATTGGAAACAGACCCACCTTCTGACATCTTCATAATAATAACTTCATTAGAAATACCTTTTTGGATGATGAGGGTTTTTCATATAGTTTATCCAATTGCTTCATTAGATCCTTCCTTGTATTTTATTTTGAAACGTGGAAAGCTATCAACGCTTCCAGGCATAGTCATATCGTTCCTAGTACCTTTCTGTCAAGAACCTCCCATTCTTGATCCTTCATACTCACCAGCTTATGTTCTTTTCCTCCCAATGATAGTAAAAACTAATTATGATATAGATAGTATTCCATTTGCATCTTCCATAACTGATAGTTTTGGCGATTAAATTTCTCCACCCTTAAATTTTCATCTTCCACCATTTCTCCCACTTGAACTAGGAACCTTGTTTTGCTACGAGTTATGTTTCTCACTGATACCAATTGTTATAAAACAGGATCGCAAAGAAATAAAATAAAAAATATGAGAAAATAAAACATAGAAGATGCACAAAACAATAGAGACACAGATATATGTGGTTCACCCAATATGAGATATGTCCACAAGATAAATTGTCAGTGGTTCCTTTATTATTCCAACAAATGAAGGGATACAACCTACAACACACCTATTGTAACTTCCTCTTCTTTTTCTCACAGTCTCCTCTCTCAAAATACAATATTCACACTCATACACTAGCCACAATATTATTCCCTCATACATAAAAGAGGGTTTCCTTCTAGGGGAAAAAAACCCTAACATAACTTCTACCATTAGATCTACGGCCTTATAATGAACATTCCATATTGAATATGAAATTACAATATTTTACAAGGCAATTTTCCCAAAAATTTATCTTCGAGGGTGTTTCCCCCAAACCCCTGCCAAGGGGGGGGCTCCAAAATATTTTCTCCATTACCCCCTATACCCTCCTATGTGGGGGGACAGGCCCCCCCACACCCCCCTATTAGGAGATGGGATCCAAACATGGTTGAAACAAGACCTCTGAATCAGAAAGATAATCAAGCTCCACAACCAACAAAAACTTGGAAGACTTGCGCTTGTGCCCAAATGAACTATCTAAAGTTGTAAGATCATAAATTCATATAACTAATCGAAACCTTCAAAAATATAAAAACACATATAATGGGAATTTCGACTCTGGTTTATTTTGAAGTGATTGACTTGGTTGAGGGAATCCCTATTGTTACACATTATTTTGGTCAAACTGATGATGACTCTGCAAGCATGTGTTCAGGCTCTCAAAACAATCTTTTACATGAGGAAAATGAATGAGTTCTTCCCCTAAAAGGAAAGTTTTTAGAATGATGTTGCCGGCTTACAGTGCTACATAGTGCATAAATCCTTTATTTCCGTGGGCTACTATATGCCTGGCTCACGGGGTTTCCATAGGCTTCTATATAGGCAAGGTGTGGCGGCGTTTGAAGCTAAGGAAAGAAATAAGTTCATGAAGTTTCTAGAAGGAGAGTCTTCTATAATGTGAGGTGGCGTCCGTATGGTTGTGATCCTACTAGCTTCTCTGATTTTGTGGGATCATCCTCATCCTTTTAACCACTTCACCTTCTCCTATATAATGATGGGTTTCTCATGGAAAAGGTTAAGCAAGATTGAGCAAAGAATTGCTGAAAGAATAGGCTTAAGACTGTGTGAAGGATCCTATTACAACTGACTCTTGAGGCCTCCATTTGTCCATCAAGCTTTTGCAGACCATATTCATACAAATTCAGACCAAGTGTATGTGTGTATTGGAACAAAGGACCACTGAAAGGGAACTTGCAACATCAAGGAAATTTGGTTGTATCTTCCACTTTTACTTAATATGATACAGTGACACGTTTCTTTCCCTTAAAATCATTAGCATTTTATTACATGACTCCTTGATAACATGTTTAGGTTTTCATTGAATCTACAATTGCTTTCACTTTGGTTGGTTTGTGTCATTGTAGATCTGATCTCACAAGAGCACCGGAGCGAAGAAGGAACAACAAAGATATAAGGAAGTGATATCTATTCCTTCTTTGGTAGTAAATTCAATGATAGCAACTTAGGGAAAGCATCATGTCCTATCTTGTTTTGTTCTAGATCTAGGTGGATTTAGGGAGATTAGTTTATGTCCACATTCATTGATTTATCCATTAACAAAATGACTTCCTTTTTTCGTTTCCATGTAGGTCTTTGATTGCCAAAATGTTGGAGTGGAGAGAACGGGAACACGAGGATTATGAATTCATTCCCTTGAATGATCCAGGCACCATCAATGCCCTTCGACAGTGTGGATTATTAAAAAAAATTAAAATCCAGGGCATGAGAGCCCAACTAAGGTTACTAGAATACTTGGTCCACATGTGGGATGTAAACCAGCAGGTGTTTCATGTGGGTGTCCATGTTCTTTCCTTGGATATCAAATACATTTATGTCTTGATAGGGTTATCCCGTCGTGGAGCGCATGTGAACTTAATAGGAGGTCAAGGTGGTGACCTGCCGATGAGAGAATACATCTATTGGTACCGTGAACCCAAGGCTGAGAGACGCAAAGGTAAGGTAGCCATCAGAGGTGTTCGATATTTAAATCTCCAGACCATCCTTTTTACCATTGCGCGTATGGTGAGAAGTGCATCTCTACACATGGCCCACCAAAGTTATTTTCAGTATGTTGTGGAATGCACGAAACCTCATGTGTTCAATTGGTGCAATGGTATTCTTCACATTATGAAGACGCAACTAACCAAAAGCAAGAATGGGGACATGAAGCAATGCAGTATGGATGATTTTTTCTTGATTATGTTTTCTATTTGTTACATATACCAGTACTTTTTAGGGTTTTTTCAGAAAAAACTCGAGCCTAGTCTTTGTTCGTTCTCGTGCTCGAAAATCAATGAGAACACAACCGAGTATACTTTTGTCATTTTTTCATACTCGTCATGGAAACATGAAAATAAAAACCCATGGAGTATCCTTTAAGCTCTTTTCACACTCCATAAAAATGAAAATATTGCCGAGTGACCTTGTTCTTTTCACGCTCGTAAAAGTATTTGAAGAAAACATTCGATGGGCAATAGTTTATCACGTTTTCGGTCTCATAAAATTACTTTACGGGAAAGGAACTGAGAGAGTTCTATTTAAGTGTTTTTTAGACTCTATAAACATGAAAAAACCCCGAGTTTTCTATCTTTGGTCTCGTTAAACAAACATTGAAAGACCCACATGGGACCGAACCACTCCTTCTTAGAGTTCGTTAAACATACTTCGAGGGACTCATCCGAAGGATGAGATTACATCAAGAAGAAAATGTTATCCTCCTCAATATTGTGTAAAAATGAAGAGGTACTTTCAATAAATGGTGGGGGGGGGGATTTTGGAAAGAAATGTGTCTTTGTATCCATGTTAGTGGCAGTACTATTCGCCCTTGAACATGACACCCCCTTTCATCATTTGAATCCAGGTTGGGAAATCCATTTGTCTCTCGTCTGAACTTATGCAAGTCCATATCTTGGGTCATCTTTGAGTCATTGTTTCCAATACCATTATCGTGTCATTCATATGTTAAAGAGAAGTCCAAACGAGCCCCTCTTTCGAGTCGGACATCTGTGATTATTAATTCCTACCATGTCAACCTTCCCTGTGTCAGTTTCAAATCATTTTCATACTTTGATCTACCCTAACTATGTTACTTATTTTGTGTCTTTGATGGGGGATTCATCAAGGCCCTCCTGTGACGAGTATTTTCCTGTCGACTTCAACTTATCATCCAAGAACGAGACTTAGAAATCATTTTAGTACCTTAGAGCCTGCATGCCTCAATGGCAGGTTTCTTTGCTTTCGACAGTGGATTCACATCATTCGTCCCTGATCAGAAGATTCCCTCAAGTGTTCAAATTCATCTCATTTGTTCACATTCGTTGGATTGTACTAAGGTACCTTGGGATTCATTGACATCAATGGTGATTTCCCTCTCACTTGTTAACGGTTTTCATCAATGACGGGTAATCAAGTGGTTTCTACCATGTTCGACTTCATCACCTGTAATCACATGGTTATATTTGTACTTATGGATGACGGTATTGAAGACCTTGGATCTCATCACCTTGGTCCAGGTTGCAATGGAGTATTTCCGATTTGTGTTGACACATAGATCCACTTTGTATGTCTCGTGGTTTTGTCCTGATTTCAAGTTTATTAACACATAGATCCACAGTGTATTTTTTGTGGCTATGTATTGTCTTGATGACATGAATCCACAGTGTATAATCGGTGGCCATGACTGACATCATTTGTATTCTGAGTATTGGAATTCCTACATCAGGAATGGTATAATATTGTGCAGATGCTTGACTATTTGCAAGTTCCTGATTGGTGTGCTCCTTGTTCCCGACACACACACGCATTTTACACAGTATTTCGGCTATCACGAGTTACAGCCTCATACTTTGGGGGGAATTTTGTTACACGTTATTTTGGTCACACTGAATATGACTCAGCAAGCATGTGTTCAAGATCTCAAAACAATCTTTTACATGAGGAAAATGATTGAGTTCTTCCCCTACAAGGCAAGTTTTTAGAATGACGTTGTAGGCTGACAGTGGTACACAGTGCGAAAATCCTTGATTTCTGGAGGCTGATCTATTTCTCACTCACGGGGTTTTTGCAAGATTCTATATAGGTAGGGTGCAACGTCATTTGAAGCTAGGGAAAGGAACAAGTTCACAAAGTTTCTATAAGGAGAGTCTTCTAGAATGTGATGGCGTCCATATGGTTGTGATCCTACTGGATTATCTGATTTGGTGGGATCATCCTTGTCCTTTTAACCACTTCACCTTCTCCTATATAATGATGGATTTCTCATGGAAAAGGTTAAGCAAGATTGAGAAAAGAATTGTTGAAAGAATAAGCTGAAGACTATGTGAAGGATCCTGTTACAACTGATGCTTGAGGCCTCCATTTGTCCATCAATGTTTTGTGGACCATCTTCATACAAATTCGGAGCAACTATATGTGTGGGTTGGAACAAAGGACCACTGAAAAGGAACTTGCAACGTCAAGGCAATTTGGTTGTATCTTCCACTTTTACTTAATATGATACAGTGACATGTTTCTTTCC
This sequence comes from Picea engelmannii, assembly GCA_009831015.1. NCBI lineage: Eukaryota > Viridiplantae > Streptophyta > Pinopsida > Pinales > Pinaceae > Picea > Picea engelmannii. The sequence goes on from ML776869.1 coordinate 973,544, forward strand.
CATAAAATCATTATCATTTTATTACATGACTCCTTGATCACATGTTTAGGTTTTCATTGAATCTACAATTGTTTCTTTCACTTTGGTTGGTTTGTGTCATTCCAGATCTGATCTCACAAGAGCACCGAAGTGAAGCAAGAACAACAAATATATAAGGAAGCGATATCTAAAGGTATTTCATCTTTTCCTTTTTTGGTAGTAAATTCAATGATATCAACTTAGGGAAAGCATCATATCCTGTCTTGTTTTGTTCTAGATCTAGGTGTTATAACCCTAATTTGCACCATACATGCTTACCTGGCATCAGGCCATCTCAAATCCCTTCTTTTCCAAAGCACTGCTAAACAACTCTTTAAAAAACCTCTTTTATAAGGGCCCACGCACCCTACTCCATTACTGCATGCGTGTACATGCTAGCTGACCTAAAACAGCCCGCATGGACCTACAAAGGCACGAAAAAAGGAAAGTTGTCGATGGAACACACAGCTTTGGGTGAGTTAACTGAAACTCCCAGCCATGCATGGCCGAGGGTTCATCCAAATACCTAGCTTCTTCTAGCCTATAAAAGAAGGGTTAGGGGTCCCATTTGGAAGAGGAGAATAAGAGTAAAGAAACTCTACCCAATTGCACATTCCCATTGTCCCAACCCTTTAGCCATCCTTGTGCAAAGAGAGATACAAAGAAAAGAAGTTGGAGGACATTTGAAGAGGAGCCCAGGATCAGGTTCACGGAGCAGTGGCCAGTCTTGACATTGTAAGTTGATTCATTAAAGTTAATAATAAAGAAATGCTTTTCCCGTCCCATTATATGAGTTCTTCACAGTTTAGTGAATATATGATTGAATCTCTAACCCATTAATCTGTAGAACAAATGCATGTAGAGTTTGTTGCTTGTTTTGTACGCAGGACAGTCTTGAGAGGATAGTTGCCAACAAGTGATCAAGCATGAAGAAGGATCGACATCGAACGTCTGGAACAAGGTATGTTCATGTAACCATGTATTTGCTTGAAAGAAATGGGGATTAAATCTAGGACGACGGTAGAAAGTAGGATTCTTTTGGTATTATATGCATGCATAATATAACCCTAAATGCTAGTCCATAGGGGTATTTCCCAAACAACAGAATTGGCGACCATACTGGGGAAGTCTCTAGGGTTCCTAGGAATATTTTTGGGTATTTTTAAAAACATTGGTTTTCTTTCCTGTTCTTTGGAGTTTCTGCAAAGTCTGACCTGACAGAGATTCTGGTCTTCCATACCAGCTATCTCTGTTTCTTTTCTCGACTGTAATTTTTTTTCGAGACCCACAAAGGTACATGCAGCCTGCATAAGTTCTGCACGCATGTACCCACGCCCTACTTTCTTACAACCCTCATGTAAACGCTAGCTGAAGAAGTAGCAGTAGCGTGTATGATTCCAAAATTTTTTTGAGGAAGTCATCCTCTTCCCTGTCAGAATTAGTCATTCTCAAGGGTTTTCTGGAACTCTTTCTTGTCTTGGTTGTTTGCAGTCTATAGCTTAGGGTTCATCTCAGATCGGTTTGTTTTACAAATTTTTTCCTTACATTGTTTTATTTTTCTGTTAAAGAAAGTGTCTAAGCCTTCAAGAGATCTTGGTTCTCAATATCAGTGGTCTCTTCCTGGTTTGGATTGTCTATTTTTATTTGTTTCATAGTCTTAGAGATACACACGGCCTGTATAAGGCCAGCACGCATGTACACGCCCTCTGGCTCTACACAGCTTGCGTGCACACGCTTGCTGTTGAATTGTCAATAGTGTGCTTGTGCAGGATAGTTTTGGTTGAGGGTGAGGCAGTCATCCTTTCCCTTGACAAGAGTTATAACTCTCAAGTTTTTGAATCTCTATCCTAGCAGTCAGCAGCTTAGGTTTGATCTCAGCCATAGCTTTCTTTTTTTCATTTAAAATTTTAAATCAAAATTTTCTTTAGGGTTTTTAGTTAAGTGTGAGAGTCCTTTTTTAAGTTGCTAGTGTGTGATTTCTTGAATTGATTCTTTGCGATCTGCAATTAGGAAAGAATTTTTTCTTGGTTTTTGACTTGCTGATATTTTTCCTTTTTGCTTTGTGAGCATTCAAATAAAAAAAAATCTTTCATTTTCTTTGTTTAGTTGAAAAGTGTTGTTTTGCATTAGTAACTAGGGAAAAGTCTTTGCTTTCATAAGTTCTTGACAATTTTCTTAGGTCATAAGTAGCTCATAGTCGAGTGAAATCCTTCTTTAAGTTTGTTGATTCAAAAGATCTTAGAAAAAAAAAATTTGAAAAGTTGTTGAAAATTTACATTAAGTGAAGGTTTTTGTTTCCAGTTTTTGTTCATTTTTATTTTTGTCTTTCAAACATCATCAGTTTCACTTTCATACCCTTTGACATAAGACAAGCCATAAAATTAATGCTAAATCTAAAATTTATTAGACTTTTATGTTTGTAGGGTTAACCAACTAGTTAAGGATTAGGGCCTTGGATTAGGTTGGAGAGGAAACTCTTCAAGGCCATTAAAATCAAACATTGGAGTTTGAGTTAGGGAGTGTCCAAGTCCAGTATCGTGATAGTTATCCGAGACCCCCCTCTAACACAGGGGATAAACACAAGGTCACATGTGGAAAGGTAGAGAAGATAACCCCTCCAAAGCTAGACCAATCGTAGTGGAGAACACATATAGAGGGCTTGTGTTGGGATTCCGTCGATTGCATTTTCCACGGAGCTTCGTGGGTCTCAAATCCATTCGAGGTCCTCAATTGTCTTCCGGACCACCTGCTTTCGATACCCTTGACAGGTTTCGGGCTCGATACCCTGCTCATTGTGGTATATCCGACTTTCGACTATACCTTCCTGGTGACTGTTCGTGCACTGGCAACCTAGTTTCCTATCTTTTTTAGGGACATACACAGGTGACTGCGGGGGAATACCGCGATACCTAGGACAGACATCGGGCCACGCTTTGCAGAGTATACTCGAAGGGTGCTTCCGTGTTTGAGTTTCACTTGCACTGGTAAGTTGCTCTAGTGTTGGTTGTTATAACTGTTCTTCCAATTAATTTAGTGTTTGCCTGTCTTATCTTATAGGGACTTTTTTAGTGTGTGTTGTTTTTGAACGGTTAGACTACCCTAGTGTCTCTTTGATCTTCTCACACATTGGTGGATCATGAGCTCTGTTGGTCACGAAGGCTTCTTGGCATGTTTCCAGTTACACTGGAGCCACCCCCGCCACCACTAAGGTGAAAGCTAGACCAACAAGGGTCTTTTGAAGCGACCAGGTCACAAGAAATTGTGCCCGACCAACATCTAGAGGAATCGACCATTTTAGACCTTGGAGCGAAAGATTTTGGTTTGGTTGAAACCTCCAACACTGATCTTTCGGCACCAACCATCATACCAATTCATCCTTACGAGTGTCAAACAGTGTCACACGTAACAATGGAAACAAATGTTGTTACTCCTTTTGGGAATTCTTCAATTCCCACTACGGTTGTCACCACAAGAGAATTTCCACCTCCTAACCCACCATCACTAGTCTGAGCCACCATGGTATTGACTACCTCTACATCGCACAGGGGTTTGATCCCGTCTTTGGTGGAAGCCACAACCCCTTTCACACCAAGTGCGACAGGCCCTCCGTTCTCATACGAGATGCCTAGTTTAGGTACAAGTCCTGTACTTTCCTACTCCACTTCACAGACTTAAGGTCTGGGAGTAGGGAGCTATAATGCTCCTCTGCAAGGACACATGGGAGGCACTCCTACTCCTTTTAACTCTTTCCCTTATGGGGGAGGTCATATACCTCCTTCGTCCCCTTCACTCGGTGGCTCGCATCAGCAATCCGTCAAGCCACCTGCACACCATAGTTTATTTGGAGTGGGGAGTCAAGGACCACCTTCGCATAATATGCCGGTAGGTTCGACACCATTTTCTTTGTTCGGTGCATTTGGTAACAGCGCCTTCTCGTCGGCTACTTTCCCAACTGGGGGCAACCCCGGTTTTAGACAACCTATTCCTATGAAGGGTACTATTCCTGCACAGGGGGCACACCCAGGAACTTCTTCTACATCAGGGCCTTGGAATTCTTGGCAGGGATCAGTTCCCTCGTCAGGAATGTCGATCTGGGGTAATTCTTTTCACAATCAATGGAACCTTGGACAAAGCACTATGCCTATCCCCACAGGACCGACATGGGGCAACCCTTCCCAAAGACCTTCTAATGTAATGCATGCCCAACCATCTATGTCCTATTTTGGAAATCAGCTGATGATGTCTCCTCACACACAAAATCCATACGCTGGCCATGGCCATGGTTTTTACCAGAATCTGGGCCAGCAGCCAAACTTTTCCTGGCAACTTGGTCCCAGTCAAACTCCAAGCCCCTTTTTCCTAGGTTATCACTAACAACCCAAACTACCCTTCCTGGCAACTTTGCATTTGCCAGACTTGACAAGGTTGTTGAATGACCCTATCTGTCATGATCTGCATTGGCCTCCTATGCCGATGAAGTTTCCTTCGGACATCCCAAAGTTTGAAGCCAAGCCTAACAAAGATCCAGGAGATCATGTGACTACCTTCCATCTTTGGTGCTCATCTAACTCATTGAAAGACGACTCCGTAGAGTTGTGATTTTTTCAACGTACTCTCATTGGGAGTGCCACGAAATGGTACATTGAGCTCAATCGCTCAAGATACTCTTCCTTCAGTGAAATGGCGATGGCTTTCCTAAACCATTTCCATTTACCTGTGAGATACGACACTGGCACCGAATTGCTAGCCAATTTCTCACAAACAAAAGTGGACCATATCTCTGATCACGTTCAAGAATGGAGATGCCAAAAGAGTTTAATTAAGGTACCAGCCCCACCGACATTCCTTCTCGAGTGGTTCCTTAAGTCTTTGGTCCCACAGTTGTCCAAAGATGTCATGATGTCAGGAGTATTTTCCGAGGAAGACGCCATCATGAGAGCTCAACAACTTGAGATAATCTATTCTCAGTCTAGTTCATTATACGAGATCTTTCCAGATGCGCCACGCTCAATATTTGATAATACCAGACAGAGATCTAGCCACATGCCAATGGTATTGTTGGTTCAGCACAAACAAATCCCGTTGAACAATTGACAAAACAGTTGCAGCAGTTGTCTATACAAAACATAGCGGCCAACCAAACTACTGCTTTGGTTGCTCCCCCTACCAAAACGTCGGATGTACACATAGTGCAATTGGCTAATCCAAAGGCCACCCAGCATCCTAAAGGAAAGAAAAAAAAATGAATTAAGGGTAAGGGGGATAAGAAACCCACTGATAATGCTGGCGGGGGAAACACTGAAAAACGAAAGGCGAGGTATCTGTGCAACCTATGCGCGGAAGACCACCCGACCCACCTATGTCCCCATCTTGCAGAGGCCCAAAAGTTTGTGACACCAAAACAGACTATGGTGTTAATAAATCCATTTCAACATGGACAAAACCTAACCCAAGCCTCTACAAGTGCAGAAGGGGGCAGCCAAGGACCCTCTCCGTCTTTGAACAACCCCGCATCCACAAATGTATATATGGTGAAGGGTGATGCTTTTATATCGACTAGAGCGCATGGCTATAGTAAACCAAGCACTTCTGAGAAGGGAAAAGAAGCCAAACTCCCATCTCTTCCTCTATATATTGAGAAGACGTTGGGTGAAACAATGACATGCATCCCCAAAGGCACGTTCAAAAAAGCTTCTCACAATCCAAACACAAGGGCCGCCCAGAACTATTATGTGGTGGAAGATTTATCACAAACCCCTTGTGCGATGTCTACTTTGGAGGTCCTCCAAAGCTTCCCTTCCCAGAGGAAATCCTTGTTAACCGCTTTAGGATCTACCGATACTTGTAATCCGGGTACAATCATGTTGGATACAATCAACCTAAAACCTCGTCTGCCTTACCATGTAGCATTTCAGATAGTAGTGGCTTATCCCACGAAAAATTTTACTCGGAATATCTTTCGCATGGTGGTTGATGAGGCAGCCTCAACATGCATTATGTCACTGGCATGTTGGAAGTTCGTTGGCCAACCTATTTTTTCTCTGTCACCTACTCTCCTCCCTACTTTCGACGGTCGTTCATTCCGACCATATGGCATCATTCCCTCTTTCCCCATGCAGTTAGGAGGGAAGACCATGTGTGTTGAGGTAGAGTTAGTCGATGTGCCCCTCGACTATAACCTCTTGTTAGGAAGGATTTGGACTTATTTCATGCAAGCGGTGGTTGCTACAGTTTTTCGGGTCTTTTTGTTTCCACACGAGGGTCGAATTGTGACCATCGATCAATTGTCTTTCTCCAAACCTGACCCTTCATTGAGGGCATCCACGGTCCCGATGATTGATATTCCTCAACCAGGCGTGGTCAACGTAGGGGTTGGTTTGTGCCCATCTTTGATGTGTACCTTCGATTATCCACCCCCTCAAGGCGATATCAAGTTTATATCCAATCACCATAAGGTTGAGATTTTTCAAGTTTCATCGTTCCGCACAACTTACTTCGATGATTTGTGGATACTTCCTTCCCCATCGGCCACGATGGATGGGACAGGGCACCCAGGCATGTCCATGCCCTTGTCCGCAGCTAAAGTAGTGTACTCTTTAGTCTAGCAAGATTTAGCCAACACTAATCCAACTCCTGCACAAGAAGTCGATCCACGTCTAGAGCCTATTTGGGCTCAAGGTTCTCTCGCTGACACCGATTAATTAGACTTATTCTTTCCCTCTAATGAAGCTATAATTGAAGCAACGACTAGTCCAGACAAACCCTAGGAGGATCTTCATCACAGATCATACTTCCGCCCAGAGTTAAGAAGAATCGAAGCCAGAGAATTCACCTTGATTATAACTAGAGATAGGTCTTGTCCTATTAATCCCTTAGCTACACACGAGATCTATGCTAAGGGTAATATGGAAACCATTGCTGAAATGATACCTATCAATATCTCCAGAACCCTTGGCATCATAGACAATGTTTTCGTCGGGGCATACTGCTCCCCCGAGGAGATGCCAGGCATCGACCCACAAAGAGTTGATCATGAAATAACTTTGTTGTTTTTCAAGCTCACTTTGAGATTTGAAAGCAGCATCCGGCGAGACTGCATTTATGATTTTCGATCTCGTCTGGATTAACTGAGAAAACTAACCTCTACAGGTCTTCTTTTAAGCCCTTTTTAGACCCTCTAAACATGAAAAGATTGTCGAGCGATCTTGTGGCCTTTCATGCTCGTTAAACTGAAATTTGAAGTCACGTATGTCCGACGATAGTTTACCCCCTTTTTGGTCTAGACAGTCAACTGTACGAACAAAGGTATACTCTATGGAACTTCAGTTCTCTAGAAGAGTACCCTCAGCTATAATTTTATCCCTTTCTCGAGCCTGAGGGACTAAACTTATGAAAAAGGAACCCCCTCGGAGTCCATAGTTAAGCTCCTTTCAGACTCCCTAAAATTGAAAAGATCGTTAAGTGACCTTATTCTTTCACACTCATTAAACTGGTCTAGAATAACATTCCTGACGGAGTCCATAGTTAATCTTTTTTTGGACTCCTTAAAAATGAAAAAATGGCTGAGTGATCTTGTCTTTATCACACTCGTTAAAATGGTTTTGAATAGACGTCTTGTCGGTGCTAGTTTACCCCTTTTTCAAACCGACTAGAATACCTTCGAAAAAGGTACCCCACTGGAGTCTCCTTTTATGTTTTTTCAGACTCTCTAAATATGAAAAACCACCGATCTTACCTTCCCTAGGCTCATTAAACTTACATCGATGGACGTTACCATTGTGTGTTTTGTTAACCGTGTTTGCATACCTTATACGCCAGCCTTGTAGCACTTTGTTTCTGTGTCTTAACACCCTTGGCCCCTAGAGGATTTTTCCTGAGTATCATTATTCTAAACATCAGTCTTGTCCTTGCGCCTTGAACTTGTATGTTTGTAACACTCGTTCCTCCATTGTAACGTAACATTCTTTTATTCTTTTTCCAAAATTATTGAAAAACACAAAAAGAATCAAATATACCCCAAAAAGAGGAAGGGAAAAGTATTTTCTTTATTGGCAGCATTATGAGTCGCCCATGGATAAAGCACATCTATCCGTTTGTTCGTCAAACTATGGGATGTAATATGACCTTAGGAAGTTGTTCTTGCTACATAGAGTTGTGACCTCCTCCATTTGGTTATTCTTCCAAACATATGGAGAGTTTGTATTGCCTCCAGCTTCGTAAACTTATGATTAATGCCATGATGCCTATGTCTCATCATTTGTCGTGTTGTTGTCCAAGGGAAGTTTCTACCAAGCCTAAGTCGACCCCTATGCAATTTGTCTCTTGCCCTCATACCCGGCCATATTGAACATCCAATCAAGTCTTTGTTTGAAATCAATGAAGCCTTCAGTCTGATCATCAAGATTCTCTAGTCCATGATCGACGAGCTGTCGAAGACCTCTGGGTAGTGAAGTTGTACACTCATATTACACTCCTACCCAAGTTTTGAAGATTTTGAAGTTGTTTCTCGAGCTCTGAAGCCCTCATCTCCAACCATCAGGCCTTATCAGCTTCTACGAAGATGGATACTCTACATGTATATCTTTTTGATTTCGAGATGTAGCTCCACTGTGTATTGTTCGCGGCTACACTTTATATAGTTATTTTACATGGATCTACATTGTATTTGATTGGTAGACATGATTCTATTTTATCCCAAGCATGGGTATGCCCACCTCAGTGAGACATTTTTTATTTTGCAGACAGCGCCTCTCGGTTCCTATCCCCTGGGATCACTTGTTCGGCACATTAGTAAAGATTGTTAACGTATTTTGGCCATTAGATGCTCTTTTTCCCTCACACATTAGGGGGCATCTATTATAACCCTAATTTTCACCATACATGCTTACCTGGCATCAGGCCATCTCAGATACCTTCTTTGCCAAAGCACTGCTGAACAACTCGTTAAAAAACCTCTTTTATAAGAGCCCACGTGCCCTACTCCATTACTGCACGCGTGTACATGCTAGCTGACCTAAAATAGCCTACGTGGACCTACAAAAGCACGAAAAAAGGAAAGTTGTCGATGGAACACACAGCTTTGGGTGAGTTAACTGAAACTCTCGACCATGCATGGCCGAGGGTTTGTCCAAATACCTAGCTTCTTCTAGCCTATAAAAGAAGGGTTAGGGGTCCCATTTGGAAGAGGAAAATAAGAGTAAAGAAACTCTACCCAATTGCACATTCCCATTGTCCCAACCCTTTATCCATCCTTGTGCAAAGAGAGATACAAAGAAAAGAAGTTGGAGGACATTTGAAGAGGAGCCCAGGATCAGGTTCGTGGAGTAGTGGCCAGTCTCGACATTGTAAGTTGATTCATTAAATTTAATAATAAAGAAATGTTTTTCCCGTCCCACTATATGAGTTCTTCATAGTTTAGTGAATATATGTTTGAATTTCTAACCCATTAATCTGTAGAACAAATGCATGTAGAGTTTGTTGCTTGTTTTGTACGCAAGACAGTCTTGAGAGGATAGCTGCCAACAAGCAATCAAGCGTGAAGAAGGATCGACATCGAATGTTTGGAACAAGGTATGTTCATGTAACCATGTATTTTATTGAAAGAAATGGGGATTAAATCTAGGACGAGGGCATAAATTAGGATTATTTCGGTCTTATCTGCATGCATAATATAACCCTAAATGCTAATCCGTAGGGGGATTTCCCACCAAAACACTAGGTGGATCTAGGGAGATTAGTTTATGTCCGCGTTCACCGATTTATCCAATAACACCTATGTATCCTGCATTATTTAGCCGACCTTGGGGACAAAATATGAAAGTCATTATCTCTCTCAAGAGAGATAGGATCAAACTCAAGGGAAGTGGTAGAAATATTATAATACCTCTCAACCCCGAAGAAGGAAAACCATGGGTCGAAATAAGGGATGAATATTAGGAGGCACAACGATTATATCATATTATGAATGAAGAAAGAGACAATGTTGAACCAAATGAGCAAGGTGAAATTTTAGTGAGTTCACCCTTGTCCACTTGTCAAAATTTGGATATGGAATTATATAATTGGAAATTTGATAATTATGAGCTGAATGCAAAGGAGTGTTGGTCAATCAAAGAAATACCAATTAAAATACTATGCACATGCTTCTCAATCAATTCAGTACCGATTGTTTATGAAAAAACATGAAACAAATACAAACTTTCCTTCCCATCGACTTGAATTCGGGCCCAACTACTCCACTTCGGTTCAACGAAAGAAGTTCTTCATCATATCATGTCAATGAAGTTTCAAAAATAGTATGGGAACATGGTCGAATACAAAGTCTCATCGGATCTTTCCTTGGGAAAGGTGCTCGTTGGTGGGATACCCATCCCTCGTCTGCAGACATGGACCACTGCCATGAAATATTTCATAGAACAATTTGGAGGTAGGAAATTATAAACAAATGATGACATGTTGATCTTCAAACCTAGCTTTGACCCAATGGCCCACATTCATCAATGTGAAAATGAATGGAGGAGAGTGGTCTACAAAGATGAAATATTCTGGCCACATATATTTCCTAACACATTGGATTATATCCCATATAAATGGTACAATATAGATGAAACATGTGGTCATAAATCCGATTGGAATGACATCAAATAAAACTTCATTAAATATTTTGAGTTCAATATTGAGGAGGCGCAACTAATGGAAGCATCTTTTGAGTTTAAAATTTTTATTGAAAATTCAAAACCCGACCAGATAGCATGGAGAGGAAAATCCAAAGTTGACATGGATTCGACATCTACTTGAAACTTTTTGTCGAGTCAGTGGAAAATCAATCAAATTTCTCATCATTTGGATATGGAAAACATAATATTTCTAGGCCAAAGTTTCAAATGGAAAAAGGACCACCCCGGAGTTACTAATTATGTGAAAACTATTTTAAAAGTATCTAAAGAAGAAAAATATCCATAGAATCATGAATTCCCATTGACTTGTAATGAAGTCATATAAGGAAAACACCACTCAGATGAATCTAAATCCCCAGAATGGATGAATGAAAAACTAAAAACAAAGGAATTTGACATATCAATATACGAACAACCAAAAATGGATCAGATAGGGGACTATTGGACCGAAAAACAAATAGAAGAGATAGCCAACTTACTTTGAGAATATCAACATGTATTCACCTGTGATTACAAAGATATATAATGACTTGTCGAAGAGACAGGGGAGATGAAAATCGACCTCATCACATGGTCAAATCCAATCAAGAAATGACTGTATAAATTCGCTCATAAGTATAAACCCATCGTGCAAAAGGAAATTGAGGCAATGTTGGTAGTTGGTATCATTTACCCAATTGATAAATCAGAATGGGGAAGTCCCATGGTCATGCAACCAAAAAAGAACGACCCCAAAAAGTTAAGGATATGTGTCGACTTTTAGGGATTGAACAAATTGACCGTTGTCAACCCATTCCCAACACCGTTTACTGACGATATAATTAATGAAGTCACGAGAAATGAATGTTACTCTTTTACAGATGGATTCTCTAGATATAATCAAGCACCAATTGCTAAATAGGACTAGGAAAAAACACATTTTGCTTCTAAATTTGACTCCTTTGCATACCTCCAGTCTTCTCTAGAATTGTGGTCAAAGCAGTCCAAGAACATTTTTACAAGAAAATGGATATCTATTTTAATTATTGGAAAATTTACAACATGTTCAAGGATTATATTCAGTGGTTAAGGATGACATTAGAAATATTTCAATAGATCCATCTGCCTTTAAATATTAAAATATGCATCTTTACCACTCCTATTGATATAATTCTTGGTCATATTGTATGCAAGGACAATATTAAAATATACATGTGGATAAAATCAAATTAATTCTCTATCTAAAGTTGCCAATGAATTTGAAGTAGATCAAAATCTATCACAAATTCATAAGACACTACTTCGACATTACATTTCCGATCAACAAGCTTCTTTGAAAAGATGTCGAAATCACATGGATTCTAGAGTGCAGTCAATATTTTGAATTACTAAAATGAAAAATTAGTGGAGGCGCCTATATTAGGATTCCCCAACTGGTTAAGGAAATTTCATGTCCATGTCCATGCATCCAACATCATTTTCAGATCTGTATTAGAACAACCATATGAAAATATGCTCGACCACCCAAATGCATATGCTAGTAGAAAACTTACTAAAGAAGAACACAATTACTCGACGACGGAAAGAGAAGGTTTATCTATGATTTTGTCTCTTCAGAAATTTAGACACTATTTGCTAGAAAATCCTTTCAGATTTTTCATTGACCATCAAGCCTTAAAATACTTGGTGAGTAAACCAATACATTAAGGGAGAATATGTCGATATCTACTATTTTTTCAAGAATTTGAATTTGACATAGTAGTTTGACCAAGAAAAAAGAACGCCATCCTGGACCATCTATATTGACTAGAAACAAGTGACGAACCAATAGGGATCTACAACGATCTCCCAGACACACATCTATTCTAAGTCGATGCCACCCCTATGGACTTAGAAGAGATAGTTCAGTTTTTGGAGGAGAGAAAGGCTCCTAAAGATCTTTCTGAAAGTAAAAATAAGGTTCTAGAATTAAAATAATACCCTTCCACTCTCATGAATGGATACTTGTATAAATTTGGACCAGGCGATATATTAAGAATATGCACTTTGTAACATTAAAGAGAAGGAATAATTGATGAAGCTCACATTGGCCCCATAGGAGGCCACTATCAACCTGACATGACAACATGGAAGATTCTTCAAGCATGCCTTTGGTGGTCGAATTTACATAAGGATTGTCGGAAGAAAGTCAAACAATGCAACATCTTCCATTGGATGGGTCGACCCTTGCGGAAAAATGAGATTCCTCTACATGTGATGACATTAGAAATATTTCAATAGATCCATCTGCATTTAAATATTAAAATATGCATCTCTACCACTCCTATTGGTATACTTCTTGGTCATATTGTATGCAAGGACAATATTAAAATAGAAATGGATAAAAACAAATTAATTATCTATCTAAAGTTGCCAATGAATTAGAAGTAGATCAAAATCTATCACAAATTCAGAAGACACTACTTCGACATTACTTTTCCGATCAACAAGATTCTTTGAAAAGATGTCGAAATCACATGGATTCTAGAGTGAAATCAATATTTTGAATTACTAAAATGAAAAATTAGTGGAGGCACCTATATTAGGATTCCCCAACTGGTTAAGGAAATTCCATGTCCATGTCCATGCATCCAACATCATTTTCATATCTATATTAGAACAACCATATGACAATATGCTCGAACACCCAAATGCGTATGCTAGTAGAAAACTTACTAAAGAAGAACACAATTACTCGATGACGGAAAGAGAAGGTTTATCTATGATTTTGGCTCTTCAGAAATTTAGACATTGTTTGCTAGAAAATCCTTTCATATTTTTCACTGACCATCAAGCCTTAAAATACTTGGTGAATAAACCAATACATTAAGAGAGAATATGTCGATATCTACTATTGTTTCAAGAATTTGAATTTGACATAGTAGTTTGACTAGGAAAAAACAACATCATCCTGGACCATCTATATTGACTAGAAACAAATGAGGAACCAATAGGTATCAACAACGTCTCCCAGACACACATTTATTCTAAGTCGATGCCACCCCTATGGACTTAGAAGACATAGTTCAGTTTTTGGAGGAGAGACAAGCTCTTGAAGATCTTTCTGGAAGTAAAAATAAGGTTCTAGAATTAAAAGAATACCCTTCCACTCTCATGAATGGATACTTGTATAAATTTGGACCAGACGATATATTAAGAATATGCACTTTGTAACATGAAAGAGAAGGAATAATTGATGAAGCTCACATTGGCCCCATAGGAGGCCACTATCAAGATGACATGACAACATGGAAGATTCCTCAAGCAGGCTTTTGGTGGTCAAATTTACATAAGGATTGTTGGATGAAAGTCAAACAATGCAACATATTCCATTGGATGGGTTGACCATTGTGGAAATATGAGATTCCTCTACGTGTGATAAACCCTAGTTTACCGTTTGAAATTTGGGCAATCGATATTGTTGACCCATTTCCTAAAAGAGATAAAAGAATAGGAGAAAAATATATCATTACTATGGTCGATTACTTAATAAAATGGGATAATGCGAGACCGATTGAGTCTTGCATGAAGGAAACTGTGGCTAAATTTATATATGAAAACATAGTTACAATATTTGGATTCCCCTTAACCATTATCAATGAGCAAGGAACTAACCTCATTAATGGAACGATCCAAATACTATTGAAGAAATTCATGATTGATCATAGGAAGACATCAGCATATCACCCCCAAGATAATGTTTTAATTTAATCCTTCAATAAGACCCTTCACAAAGGGTTAACAAAATTTTGTAGAATCGACAGAGATGACTAGGATGATAAGGTCCCTACAATAATTTAGGCCTATAGGACCACGTATAAAATATTGATCGGCCACACACCCTTTAATCTAGTATATGGCTAGGAAGTTGTAGTTCCACTACATTTATGGACCAATGTATCTAGGGTAGCATATGTTCTTAAGTATGAATTAAACAGAGCCAAAAGTTAGTGTCTCCATCAACTGCACCAACTGGAAGAAGAAAGAATGATTTCTCTTCATCACTAAGAGGTCCAAAAATGATAATAGAAAGCATGGCATGAACAACACTTGAAAAGAAAAAAACATTAAAATTGGAAATTTGGTATTAATGTATGACATTATTGTTATGGGTAAACCTCAGAAGCTTCAAACTTCCTAGTTGGGACCATATATTATTGAATACGTTCGAACAATTGAAATAGTCCAATTAAGAACATTGCAAGGGAACCCATTTTAAAAAGTAATCAACAAGGCCCATTTAAAAAAGTACAACACATAACAACAAGGATGCCTATTGGTGAAAATGTTGTCGGAGGCATCCATAGGAATCGACTAGGTCAAAAACCACTTATAGTGGCCTACGTCCAAGAATTAAAAACTTATTGAAAAACAAAAAAAAAGAAAAGAAAAGAAAAAATTAAAATAAAAGACTTCAAATAAAACAGTCAATTATGAAGAGTTAGCTATGGAACTATCAAACAATACAAAACTACTTAAGGAATCATTACTCACCCTGGATCCACAATAAGCACTACTTTCAATAACTACAACAAGGAAAAAATGAAAAAATACCATAGTTCTTAGCAAGCACGACGATTAGACCATAAGAATAAGTCGACATGACTCACAATGCCAAAATAGGATCTTAGACAATTTTTTAACAAATGGGTGAGACAATCAAGCGAGTGTGACAAACATAAATGAAGAAAGCATGAATTGCATAAATTAAGTGAGCATGGATACAAAATCAACAAATAAAACAAAACCTACTCACACAAAATATTCGACTACTGAAAAAGAAGCATGGACAATGTTGACAGAGATAGAAAAATTGACTTGGTAGACTAGTCTCACCAAAGACACCGAATTGACCAGAGGGACCAAATAGACCATATTGAACGAGTTGATCAAGTCAAAAGACTCGATCAAAATGCATAGGTTGACCAAGTCGAAATAATCCATTGGAAGTAAAAAATTGACTCAGTCAATAGAGTCGATCGACATAGATATCTCAACTTAACCAAAAACTGACTGGACTCCATCAACCACCAACTACCCTTTAGTACTACAAAATACCTGCAAAAAAAAGTATTAAAACCCACCATAAATGTTGAATCACACCAATCACCACTCCTCACACTTGAAGTTAATATGCCTGAACATGTTGCACATATAAATATATACAATGCATATGACTTTTCCACTTTTCTTTTCTCTATCGAGCGATCGAACGACATGGCCCAAAACGAAGAAATTGATCACTCAACTGCTGCACTCCAAAATCTATCTCACATATCTAAACAAGAAAAATTGCAAGCATGTCGAGAATGAGGGGTGGAATCCAAGAAACCCTAGTAGAGTTGTGAACCAAACAAATATTTGATAGGGAAACTATGACTGAACTCGAGCTAAGGATGCATAATATCAAGCAAGACAGAATGGAGAAAATTATGTGGGATAAGCATTGGAAAAAATTCATATCTTGGGGAATGGATGTCAGCATCTACAAACAAGAAACTCAACTTGTCAACCATGCTCGCATTTGACACTACATAGGATCCCCACAGATCGTGAACCTTGGGGGTTGGAAAGAAGAGGCAATGAAATTCATCATCAGCCAATACCATGGAGGCTACTTGTAGTTATAATATCCACTTGCAACCACAGGTGGCTTGATTCACATAATCACTATTTTTCCTCATGGAGGAGAGATGGTACCCAAGACACTCACCCTATTTATTGGATATATAAACTCATGGGGTTGACAACAACAAGGAACTCAAAGGGATTTCTCATTAATCA
>ML776869.1:1014944-1035713 GCA_009831015.1 Picea engelmannii
TTACCCCACTTAAATGTTCAAGTACAAGATGATTCAAAATGAAAATGTCTCCTTGGTATATATAGAAGACTAGGAGGTATAATTACAAATAATGGCCTAAAGCCGACATAATTAAAATAACATTACTAATCTAAATTACAACTTATGGCCTAAAGCCGACATAAATAAAATAGCATTACTACTCTAATATGCCCCAATTAAGGGGTAATGAGCCAACATTAGGGCTTAACAACTCATGTCCACTTCGGGAATTCAAGCTTTGGGTAATCTTACTTTTTCTCAACTCTTTTCTTCCGAAGTGGTCAGCACTGAAGTTGACCACTATTTTGATCCAACGATCATCATGTATTGTCTAGATCCGATGGTCCTCATTTACTTCGAGACTTCGGGCTCTGATCTTGATCTTTGTTTATCCTATCCTTCCATTTTACTCAATCCAACGGTCGGTATATTATCTGAAGTGTTCCTCGGATCGGACGACTCATGTCCACTTCAGGACTTCTGCCTTTCTTACTTCTCGTTTTACCCGAAGTGTAACCTCCTCACAACTTTTAACCCGAAATGAATGTTGTTTGTTGATCGTGATCTTAGATCGACGGCTCGATCTTCCTGTGATTCTTCTTTGACTTGGTTTAAATCCAACGGCTCTTCTTTTTCCCAAAAAGTTACCTACGATCGGATGGCTCACGTTTACTTCGAAACTTCGACTAAAATTCCTTCATGCACACTTCGTTCAATTTTACCCGAAGTGGTCAAAGTCGGGCTGACCATGCGTATGCCACTTCCATGATCTATGGTTCATGACTTACTCCATCCTTCCACTCAACTTGATCCAACAGTTGATGTGGATTGTGAAACCATAACTTGCTTGTGGTTTAGTCCATCGCCCAAACTCCACAATTTGAAGTTGTATGATTGTTGGTGGATGAACCACAGTCATCGATATTTGATTCAATGAGATCTGGCGATCTACACTAATTGTAGGATTGGAAATAATGTGTATTTTTATTCTCCCTTTGCGCTCCGCAATCAATCCCTCCCCTTGATCTAGTGCGTGTGTATCTGATGGTCCTAGTTTTTCCTGTGGGATTTCAATCCCGATCACGTTTATGCACTGCGCTTTCCCTTCTGAGATTTAGAGTGAATTCCTCTGCACCTCATGTTATGTCTTCTGCACAGATACTCCTTAAAACTGTCTCAATGAACAAGATTCTCTGCAAGCTACCTCTCTTGAGCTTTAATCTATGCATATTGTCATATTGTTTGACATCAATGACAACACATCAATGATACCTGCATATATTTATTTGACATGAACTCTGCATACTGTTATACTTTTTGACATCAATGAAAACACATTAATGACACTATGTCCAACAATAATTTCATCAATTAATTATCTAGCCATGAATATATTAAACAATGGTGGGGATTGGTCTTCCTACTTAGGATGTGGAGCCATTGGTCGAACAAGTTTATCTAAGGTAATAACGAGGGATGTAGTGGATGTAGATGCAACAAACATAGGTGTAGCCATGGTAGATGCAACAAAGGGGGGTGCAGTAGGGAAGACATGTGCAAAGATAGTGTGAGGGTGTCTTTGAAGCTGTGGTGGGGGTGGAAAACAATAAACTCCCATCGGTTGTAATATCAAGAAAAGTTCCATGTGGGGAGAAAGTAGACTACCAATGGTTGGGGCATAGTGGCCACAAAAAGGACCCACCATGTAATACAAGCAACAAATTCCAACCCATTTAGGCTACTACAAAACCATGAAAATATGAGTCCTTATATTTAACATAATGTATTTGAATGGATGTAAAGGCATGTTTTTTGTAATACCTCATGCCAAAGCAAGATGGCTGGAGAAGGTGCAATATTGATGGAGAAAGATGGTTGTGGTGGATGAAATAAAACTAATTGTGCATGCATATACATTTTTAATATGTTATATTAGTACAAAAACATGAAAATCAAACAAAATAAGAAAAAAAAATTCACATTAATCATATTTAACTTAACACATGTAATGAAAAACATATCGCTATAAAACATGGTAATGAAATCTCCTTAGACTAGTTTTAGTAAAAGATTGACAAAATTACTTGTTGGGCCACTTTCCAATCTTTATTGAGGGGCAACACATTCTCAATTGATCTTTCATCTTATTAGAAGGGATTAATTCCCTTGCTTTTTATGTCTTATCGAACATCTCCCCAATTACTTACCATGTAGGAATATTAACAACTAGAAAGAGAATGTATATTTGATAATGTTATTTGTTTCACTTTTCTCAATAACAGAAGGACCGACAAAAAATTGTGGAGCTAGATTATTTATAGCGTTGGGATTTCCAAGATCAATTTAATGAAAAAAAAAATCTGATTAATGACGATTGTAAACTTGTGCACTTCTTTTCTTGAAAAGTATGTTATGATTTAACCTTGGGAGAAGAAGAAATTAGATGGTCATGCTCAAAACAAAATATGTAGGGAAAGAAATGTATTCATAGTGTAATAGTTGTGTCCAAATGCAACCATTACAGTATACCGAGATATTTTTAGGAAGACTATTTTCAAATTACCTTCAATGTAGATCTTGAGCAAAGGAAAAAGTTGGCAAATTTACCCTATCAAGTAGCAAGGAAAAAAAACTTACCCAATAGTCTCTATAGTGTTTCTAATGGCCATGAGTATTGGCATTCAAATACTCAAGAGGTAAGTTGGTCATTCACACTCAAATTGAGATTGAAGATAGCAATTATGTGATTCAAATTCATATTCATATAGGGAAATGATAGTAGCTTCTAGGTTCCCTAATCTATGTTGGCATTGCTCTTAACTATGGTTTAATTAAAAAGCACATGTAATTCCTGTAAATTATTTATGGTTACGATTTTAAACATATATGACTTATAACTTGAGTTCAAAATTTTGGGGAAAAAATCATAAAGTCATTTAAATATTTGTGTGTGAGGTTCCCTAATGGAGCTCGTTATTGCAAGTATTGCATCAACCGTGAGAGAATATGTATCCTACTACTTGGATATAGGAGCATAATCTCATAGGAGCTATACATGTCAAAAAAGAAAACACAAGACAAATACTTACAATTATGTTTATCAAATACTTGTCAATTGTCAAATTATGCATGATCAATGAAAATATTAAAAAATATTTCATACTAACCTCATGCAAGAAAATATTCTTCCTAAGAGCCTATATTGGCCTATAACAAGTATTTCCATAATGAAAGCATCAATTAGGATCAACTAGATTGTAACCACAATGGCCAACCTGGCCAAATCTTGTGCCTAGTCTAGAATTGGCAACATGGCCTAAAGGCCCTACACCTTGTGGTCTAACATTGTTGCTTAGGGATGCCTCTTGATCAGATGTTGCCACAAATATGCTATGTTGAAATAAATTGTGTCATGGACAATATCATAGTACTAGTGGTATTGATCCTATCTCCAAGATGAGGTGGTGGGTGGGGAGGTTAAGGGGTTAAAGATACACCTCAGAGGGGGCTCTCAATGGGTTACTCTTGGCCCTTTATTGATCCTAAGAAAATCCAAACCAACCCCTTGGAATTCACCGATGTCAAAATAATTGACATGTCAACCCATAATAAGTTCAACCCATAGTTTACAAAGAAAATGCAATTTAACCTCCCTGTTATTGCATAGGGTTTTATCAAATACCATAAACCACATTTCCATCTAGTTGTCATTCCATGGATGGAATACACACCAGTCCATGCAAAGAAACAACTTTCTTGAATCAGGTGGTTAGTTAGTTCTAAGGTCAATAAACAATTGAACAATCATCTCTTTTGTTATATGCCATTTTTTTACTTCTTCCTTATGTTGGTTGACTAGTGCTCTCTCATCCTAGCCTTATATTAAGATATATCATGTAATTGGGGGTTAGTGTTTGGGTTCAGATTGGGATTTTGCTCCATACTAGTGGAATAAAAACAACATTTAAACAATACAAAAGTACTTTACATATTATGTAAATTTGTATAATTTAACAAATATAAAATTGAGAATTGGAATAAAATCTAACTAGAAATAGAATTCCTCTATTGGAAATGTTTAAGTGCCAAGTTTGAACTAAATCAAGAACAAAATACCCTCACAGTTGAGTAAAATATGGATAAAAAGTGCCACGGGTTGAAAAAAATAATGGAGAAAGGGATTGTCATTATTTTCAATTTATGTAGACAAAAACGAATGCACATGTTTTTAATGTGTGTATATTTTTTTACATAAATAAAAATCAAGTGGATTCAATGTGTGCACTCAATCCATTGCATGGAGCTTTGGAAAAAGTTGAAGTTATTTAGTGTATTCACATTCTTGAATTTCACAATAATTGTGCTTTCCCATTGCAATGAATTTGGGAACCAACTTTGTGGGTCCATCCATTTATTTTGGTTGTAAGCCAAAGTTTCAACTTTATCCCATCTCTAATTATAAGATTGGAAGATTTATAAATCCTCAAATTAAAATTCCAAGTACAACAAGATCTATGAAAGGTTGAATTGCTTTTAAAGGGTACGTAAATATTCTCCTAGTATTTGCTTATGTAACAATGGAACAATGCTTATAAAGAATTATAATAAAATATTTCTACATTTATAGTAACATGTTTCTAAGTTCCCCGGATGGGGTGCCACGTAGCAATTCAGGGCCACGCGGATTGATGTCGGGACGCAATATTAATGCATCAACCGGCGACCATCCCCTCAGCCATTAACACACCATGGATTACTTCATTCGTAACCAAACGATGAGCCTCTTCACACAAGGGAACTGTACCAGACACCAGCGCACTCAGCACCAAGCCTTAATGGCTATGGCGGTTGCGGTCGCCCTCCGCCTTATCACCGGAATTGATAGCATCGAGCGGAATTTGTTCATTGCAGTGTTCACTCCACCAGCGCATCAGTAGTTCACTCCACAGGAGCAGAGATTCAAGGTCCCGTCGAAGCTATGGAGCAGAGCAGTCCATCCGCTAGGAACCCTGGTTATTCCCAGGGTCTCCACCATGCCCAAGGCATGAGGAAAGCCGCGCAGGGGTGCTGCTTGGTACATGGCCGAGTCTCGACGCCAGTGACAGAGGAAGTTTGAGAGAGCACTGGCCATGGCGTCCACTCGACGGTGCAGGAAACCACGAATGCCTCCCATGGCGTACATGGAAGAAATTGCCTTAGAGGATGCCATGCAGAGCTACCCCAAGCTCCTGCTGTTTACAGTCCCAGACAACTGGAACCCACCCACTGAATTTGGCGTGGAAGACAAGCCTCCGCCTGGGGACATTCAGACTGGTTTCAAAGACAACAGCCCAGAGGAGCTCTTCACCACCTGTTTTGTCGAAGAAGAGACCCCTCCTGACGCAACCATGGGGACGGCAACCCAGTCTCTCAACCGTTCGGAGTAGACAAGCAAAGAAGCACCAGAATTCAGACACCCCGCCTTCGTCAAACAACCACTGGCAGGAGCAGCCACCCTTCACCGACTCGGGGCACCTCGCTCTCATCTTCGAGCTAAGAAGTCTGATGGACGACCAAGTTTTTCGCCTTGCCAGAATTGATCAGCGGCTTGATATGCTCTTCGCGGCCCACTCCAAAAATCTACCACAGCGGCAATGCCCAACGTGTGCGCAGACTTACGTGCTTCCAGCAAGCTGGCGATAGCATGGGAACGAGGAGAAGCGCACAGGCAAAAAGGTTCGATGATGTTCCTGGTTAGGAGTCCCTCTTTTGTTTTGCATTAAGCTTTAGCTCAGTTAGTTTTTAGTTTTCTTACAACTAGCTTATGGCATACAGTTTGAATCTCATAAGTGACAATCCTGGTTTTCTTCGGGCAGGACGGAACCATATCTATTTTGTTAAAAAAGAAACACTTGGCATAGGATGCCCAACTGTCTCGGTTTCCTGCTTAGGCGGGACAGCTGGCATCACAAACAGTTATTGTACCTTGCTTATAATAATATAACAGGATCCATCTTTTTTACTTAAAAAAAAACATGTTTGTAAGTTATGAAAATGATGAAAAAGTTATATATATATATATATATATATATATATATGAGAGGTAGTAGACTACCTAGATTTTAATCTTTTTTAATATTTTTCCCATGATTATTACTTTTAAAAAACTAAACAATAATCATAATAACTTGGTTTCATTTTAAAATTTAAAAATGTAATACAAATTTAAAGATTTTAAAATTTAAAAATGTAATACAAATTTAAAGATTTAATTATAAAGTATTTTGTATTTTTTAATTATAAAATACAATAATCATTGCTTTTTAAAATTATATCTAATCTTGTTTGTGAGTTTCCTGCAAATTTTAAAACACTATGAAAATTTAAGTCATGTACTTCATTACCCAATAAACTACACTCATTTAGGTCTTGTTCCTAAATCTATGTTTTGTAATGTTCTTAATATCACTTAATTGCATAATCCTACAAGGTCTTTAAAATTATCATTTATGAATTTATTTTTTAAATAATTGATATTCACCAAAATTTTTCCAGACAAGAAACTTATTTTTTAAATATAAAAAAAGATTTAAATTAATACAAATTCCTTAATTTACATATAATTGATGTAAAAGAAAATATCTAAAATATCTAAATATTAAAAATGTTGTATTATTACTTTGTAATGGTCAATCTTATAAACATTAATTTAACTATCAAGAAGTTGCAACTTCCTCATACGAATGCCGCCCAATGTATCATCTTCATCAAAATCATTGTACTCACTACGAACCAGTCTAATTCCTCGAACGGATATTACCTGTCCATTGTTGAAACACGATAATGATTACCCATTCAATCCTGTAAAATTATTGAAGAAATAAAGATAATTATCTTTCATTTAAAATAATTTTTTATTATTGGATCTGATAAAAATTTAAAAATATATTAAGATAAAAATTTATTACAGAAAATATAAACTTCAAAACATTTTTAACAAAAATTAAAGGACAAGCTACATGTTTTATCAAAATTTCAAATTCAGATGTATATAAGTGCACTTGGTATAACTACTTTGAAATATAGAACATTATTTGAGCAAAGCTTTTGTCTAGCATTGAAAACTACTCTTCTCTTAGGGAGGAATTTCAAAAAGATTGTAAGGTCTCCCCTTCACTTGCTAGATTATCTCTTTTTTTACCTTAAAGGAGAGTTCTATGGCAATAGGAGGGAGAACACATCTAAACAATAAAACAAAAAATAAATAGGTATTCACACAAAGTACCCTGGAAACTTCACGTCCATGTGGTTTATTTGATATTTCACCTCTATAATGTTCTTTTAAAACATAGAGGTAATTGTTTTATGTCTTGAATGGTATTCTACATAGAGTTAATGAACCAATGTAAATCCAAAGAGTTTTCACCATTCTTTCAATTAAGAATCGATCAATGTAAATCTAAATAGTTCGCATCATTCTTTCAATCAATAATGGATCAATGTAAATCCAAATAGTTCGCATCATTCATGCTTTTAGATATTTGTTGAAGAGATGTGAAAGAAAAAATCATGGACCAATGCCAACTACTAGGATAGATTGTGGTTGGATTGATGGATGGTCGTGGAATCATTTGACCAGATGTTTGAGGACTTCATATAATTGTGTGTCATTATTTATATAATCGTGCATTGTTCCTCTTACTTATTGAAGATTTCCTTGAAAGTGGTTGATCGAGGATCGACCTAACATGACAGTCGACTGGAGTTTCAACTGAGTCCTTAAGGAGAAGCACAAGTTTAGGGAGATAATCTATTTTCCATTGATGTCAAAGGGGGAGATTTGTAGACGGGGGAGAAATATTTCTATGAATGGTGGATCATGTGTTTCATTGCAGGATTTACATCAATGACAAAGGGGAAGATTGTTGGAATTATTATCATTGATGTCAAAGAATTAATGATGTCATATTACAGCATCACAATACACACAACATTTCCAATATATATATATAAAGGGGTGCATGTGAAAAAGTAAAAAGTGAAATGGTGATTTCAAATCCATGGGTTTGGGGAATTTTCCCATAGTATTGGGAATTAATTATTTAATTAAGAGACAAGTCCTTTAATGAAGGGTTATGAAAAAGTATAAAAAGAGAAAGCATCGAGAGAAATTGTGTGTGTGAAAAATGGATTAACAAAGATTGAATAGCGAAATCAGTTTCAGGTCATCATGGATTTTTCATGATAAATTTATTTCTATGACGTTGCGGGCCTTGAAATTTTGCAGAGACAAAGGAGAGATATTGATGTACATGTGGTATAAATTTCATATGTTAGTTATCTGCACTTTTAGAGATATGCCTTGTGGAAGTTAGGGTTCCTAAATGCTCCTGAAATCAATTTTAAATAGGTCAGTTTAGCACTTTCTCTATAACTGAATGCTCCTAAAATGGTATTGGGGATTAATTATTTAATTAAGGGATATGTCCCTTCATGAAGGGTTATGAAAAAAGTATAAAAAGAGAAAGCATTGAGAGAAAGTGTGTGTGTGAAAAATGAATTAGCAAAGATTGAATTGTGAAATTAGTTTCAAGTCATCTTGGAATTTTTCATGATAACATTTTTTCTAATATGTTTCAGACCTTGAAATTGGGAAGAGATAGAGGATATATATTGGTGTACATGTGGTACAAATTCAAATGATATATACTTTCGGATATATTCCTTGTGGAAGTTAGGGTTCCTAAAGGCTTCTTAAATCAGTTTCAAATAGGTCAACAAAGCACTTTCATTATAACTTATTTTCTAGGATGTTTCAGGCCTTGAAACTTTACAAAGACATAATATATGTCATGGTGTACATGTGGTACAAAATTCAGATTCTGCTTCACTACACTTTCGGAGATATGCCTTGTGGAATTTAGGGTTTTTGAATGCTCTTGAAATCAATTTCAAACAAGTTAGCTTGGAACTTTCGCTATAACTTATTTTCTTGGATGTTCCAGACCTTGAAATTTTTTATCAATAGAGGCAATCTCGTAGGGTACACATGGTACGAATTTCAGATGTTGTTTCACTATACTTTCGGATATATGCCCTATGGAATTTAGGGTCCCTGAATTCTCCTGAAATCCGTTTCAAACCGCTCATCTTGGAACTTTCTCTATAACTTATTTTATGGGATGTTTCGAACCTTGAAAATTTGAAAATTTGAAAATATGATCTTACTATTCTTCAAGATTGGGGAAGCTCAAGTCTTCTTGCGTTGAGTAGTAGTGCACCGTCATGGAGACTAGAAAGGAAACAACATTCATATAATTTATTTTCCATAAGTTTGTCAATGAATAAACTTACAAAATGAAATTATAATTCAATATAACAAAACTCACTATTTAAGATATTGTTAGTCATGAGAGATTTTCCCTCATTTGTGACCCAAGCCTCTCCATGATTCCTTCCTGCAATCATTAGAAGAACCATTCAATGAAAAATTCAAAACGCCTAAAATCAATTCCATATATGTTGGATAATAATTTCATCAAATAATGATCTAGCCATGAATATATCAATCAATGGTGTGGATTGGTATTCCTAGCTAGGAGGCGGATCCATTGGTCAAACAACCTTATCTAAGGCAATAGTGGGGGATGTAGTGGATGTAGATGCAAAAACCATAGGTGTAGCCATGGTAGATGCAACAAAGGGGGTTGCAGTAGAGAAGACAGGTGCAACAATAGTGTAAGGGTGGCTTTGAAGCTATGGTAGGGGTGAGTAGCAATAAACTCCCATCGGTTGTAATATTCGGCAAAGTCCCATGTGGGGAGAAAGTATACTACCAATGGTTGTGGCAAAGTGGCCATGAAAAGGACCCACCGTGTAATACAAACAACAAATTCCAACCAAGTCAGGCTACTACAGAACCATGAAAATACAAGTCATTACATTTAACATAATGTATTTGAATGGATGTAAAGGCATGTTTGTTGTAATGCCTCATGTCAATGCGCTTGATGGTTGGAGAAGGTGAAATATGGATGGAGAAAGACAGTCGTGGTGGATGAAATAAAATTGATTGTCCATACATTTTTAATATGTTATATTAGTACAAAAACATGAAAATCAAACAAAATAAGAAAACAAATTTCACATTAACCATATTTAACTTGACTTATGTGACTATGGAGTGATCTATCCACCCTAAGTGGAGATGATTGATCAGTTCTTCAGTCACATGCTTTAGAAACAAATAAGATGGACTTGAGTTTTAAATAAAAACACACACAAAATGAAGATGCAAATAACTTATAACTTTCACTTCAACATTTCAAAAATGCAATAAGTATACGGGGAACCAAATGGATTAAACCTAGTTTAATCAACTTTTTGAACCCCTAACTAAATTTTTCAACTGCAACTCGAGTGCATTTACATACAATATTAAATGAATGTTCTTATTACAAAAGGTAGGGCAATCAATGAATGCATAAAAAAAATTCAAATCAAAAGGCGCAAATGAAAGAAAACTTAATAAGATATATCTATATCATTTCAAATTTGAGGTTGAGTATATAATAAATAACATGTAGCAATGATGCCCAAATACTTTTCTCAATAATGTCAAAATTGCTTGTAGAATTTGAACTTGAAGATTAGTTTCAATCGTTGCACATTGTTTATTTTGGCATGAATGAAGATGATAATTGATTTCTCATAAACAAATTGGACATTTTCAAAACAATAGATTTAGAATACTTACTCCCAAGCTAGTGTTTCTTTAATTTTTATATTAACCATGAGAAATGTTTCATCTTAAAAGAGTTGTCAGGGATCACAAATTCTTACACCCACTCCAATATGAGTTATCCAATTCAGATGCTTGGACAAACTATCCATCACTAAGATAGAGAGATACATGATAAGGGACATCATTTTCTTAGTCCCATTGTGGTTTGGAACAATGGAGTAGCCATGACATGCTAATGGTAAGGATGGATATGGAAATGACTGGAGCTACTATCATAGTATTCATATAGGAAAATGTTATTTTATATAAAAATGTTATTAAAAACATAATTTACAAGATTGTGAGAAAAACATACTGCTATAAAACATGGTAATGAAATCTCCTTGGACTAGTTTTAGTAAAAGATTGACAAAATTACTTGTTGGACCACTTTCTAATCTTTATTGAGGGGTAACATATTTTCAATTGATCTTGATCTTTCATCTTATTAGAAGGGATTAATTCCCTTACTTTTTATGTCTTATCCAACATCTCCCCAATTAAATACCATGTAGGAATATTAACAACTAGAAAGAGAATGTATATTTGACAATGTTATTTGTTTCACTTTTCTCAATAATAGAAGGAGTGACAAAAATTTGTGGAAGTAGATTATTTATAGGATCAGGATGTCCAAGTTCAATTTAATAAAAAAATGATTCTAATTAATGACGATTTTAAGCTTGTGCACTTATTTTCTTGAAAAGTATGTTATGATTTGACCTTAGGAGAAGAAGAAATTAGATGGACATGCTCAAAAAAAATCTGTACGAAAAGAAATGTATTCATAGTGTAATAATTGTGTCCAATTGCAACCATTATCATATACCGAGAGATGTTTAGGAAGACCCTTTTCAAATTACCTTCAATGTATATCTTGAGCAAAGGAAAAAGTTGGCAAATTTACCCTATCAAGTAGCAGGGAAACAAACTTACCCAAGAGTCTTAGAGTGTTTCTAATGGCCATGAGTGTTGGCATTCAAATATTCAAGAGGTAAGTTGGTCATTCACACTCAAATTGAAATTGAAGATAATAATTATGTGATTCAAATTCATATTCATGTAGGGAAATGTAGTAGCTTCCAGGTCCCCTAATCTATGTTGGCATTGCTCTTAACTATGGTTTAATTAAAAAGCACATGTAATTCCTGTAATTTATTTATGGTTACGATTTTACACATGTGTTATTTATAACTTGAGTTCAAAATTTTGGGGAAAAAATCATAAAGTCATTTAAATATATGTGTGTGAGGTGCCCCTATGGAGCCCGTTATTGCAACTACTGCATCAACCATGAGAGAATATGTATCCTACCACTTGGATGTAGGAGCATCATCTCGTAGGAGCTATACATGTCAAAAAATAAAACACAAGACAAATACTTACAATTATGTTTATCGAATACTTTTCAATTGTCAAATTATACATGATCAATGAAGATATAAAAAAATATTTCATACTAACCTCATGCAAGAAAATATTCTTCCTAAGAGCCTATATTGGCCTATAAAAAGTATGTCCATAATGAAAGCATCAATTAGGATCAGCTAGATTGTAACCATAATGACCAACCTGGCCAGATCTTCTGCCTAGTCTAGAATTGGAAACATAGCCTAAAGGCCCTACACCTTGTGGTCTAACATTGTTGGTTGGGGACGGCTCTTGATGGGATGTTACCACAAATATTCTATGTTGAAATAAATTGTGGCATGGACAATATCATAGTACTAGTTGTATTGATCCTATCTCCAAGATGAGGTGTCGGATGGGGAGGTGTTGGCCGTTGACCAAGTTTTGAGGATTATTGGTCATGTTTGAACTATTTTGGGACTTTGACAGGCTGTCGAAGGCGGAGCGCAAGTCCAAGCGAAGATCATGGGATATCGGCCCCTTGTTTAGGGCTTTTTGGGTTTTGGGCTTTTGTAACGGGTATGGGGATGTCGGCCCATGGGCTTACCCATGTTTAGGCCCGTTTGTAATGTATAAATAGATGTCTAGGCGATGTAAGAAAGGGGTTGGTACCTTGCTAAATGCTAAGTGCATATTGTAAATGATTTGTGCATGTTGTGTTGAGAACTTGTAGAGCTAAGTGCAAGTGACTGTAAGAGACTGTGTAAAGGCTTTGTGTTGTAACCTAGCTCGGGGGAAGGAGGATCTAGTGAAGTGTGCACAGTTCTCCTATCCTATGCGGAGTAGGATCTTGTGGCTCTGTGCATGTAGAATATTGACAGAAGACAATAAACAGAAGAAGAGTTGGTGGACGTAGCCCCGGGCTAGGGGTGAACCATATATATCCCGTGTTGTGGTTTCTTTGTGCATTATGGTTGTTTTATTGTTTATATGATTAATGATTAATGAAATGATGTATGCTTAGATGGATATGATATCTTAGTGCCTAATGATGTGAATAAGATGCTAGATCTGATCTATGTTGATATGATGAGTGCCTGAATATATTAGATATGGATGAATACTGTGATGATTTGTTATTAGGGTCTATCTGCACTATAAACTAAGGTTGAATACTAATGAACTATAACTGCTAAGTGTTATGTTAAGGTGTGACAATCACATATCTGTGTCCCAGCTAAGGTTGCAAACATCTAATTCATGCAACCACCCCTGCCTCTACCTCGGGTGAGACTTCATCTGCTTTGCAGGTGTTGCCGAAAGGGCCGGTAGTTAGGGTTTTGTTGGTGTGTTGTTGAAGCATTGAACCTTGGGTCTGCCCCGTGTGCCAACAAATGGTTCCATTGTCGGGACCTAAAACTGTGATTTCTGGGAACTAAAGAAAAGAGAAAGCTTTGTGTGTAGATCTGTTTCCCTAGTGCGCAGTATTCTACTTGACTTGTAAAGCTCTGTGCTAAGAAGAGAAGTTAGATCTAAAGAAAAGAGGTAAGATCTTGAAGCTTTGGGCTCTAATAAAGGTAAGAACAGTGGAATTATTTTATTGAAAAGGTAAGATAACTAAAAAAAATTGTTTCAAAAGTATGGATTTAGGTATGTTTGATAAATTTTGTCCTAGCCTGAAAACTAGGTCACAGCTAGAAGAAAGAAGATTTGATATGAGTAGATCTGATAAGAATAGTGAAAGATAAGTTATCCCTATGCATAGAAAGAATGTTTGGACTAACAAATGGATGCAGTATCCTAGAAATAATTTTATGCAGGTTAGCTACTATGATCCTAGTGCACAGTACAGGAAAGGTTAGGGATCATTTAAAAGAAAAAGAGGATTAATCCTTTGTTACAATTCCAGAAGACTGGGACATCTTGCTAAGGAATGCCCTAGTAGAAGACCTAGTTGTATTTGTTGTAAAGATATGGATCATGAAGTTTTGGATTGCCCTAGAATGATTGCTAAGGTTGAAAGAATGAATATGAGACAAGAAAACCCTAAGGAAGGTCAAGAAATTGAGACCATGACAGAACCCCGGAAAGAATCAGAGAATGTATTACTACAAATGAAAGAAACCCTAAATGATCACAGAAATATCAACTTATTAGAGATCTTCAAAGAAAAATAGTGCATAGAAAGAAGAATAGGAGACTTTGACATTGACTGTATTCTGGATGAGGAAACACAAGTGACTATCATGACAGAAAGAACCTGGGAAATTTTAGGAAAGCCTGCTATGATTCCTTCATTGGGAGGAATCGGATTATTTAGAGGAAATTTGATAACCCTATGTGGAAGACTCACCCAGATATCTATGAGTGCTCGTGGAACTTCGACAGAGGAAGATTTTGAGGTTGCTAAATTTATTGAGAGCAACGCTCCATTTGCTATGTTACTAGGAAAAACCTGGATTGAGAAGGATCAGACCAGAAGTAAAGAAGAGGAATCCCTAGAACAAAAAAAGAAAGAACTAAGAGACTTCATGACAAAGAGGATAGCACACTTACTGAAAGAAAAAAAAGACCAGTCGAAGCTAATAAGGACCAGAAATCTGGATGTCGAAGTTGAAAGAAACCAGGAAGACTTAAACCACCTGACTGTACAGGTGAATAGAGCATCTACCCCAGACAAAGAAGAAGTATTACTCTCCAACCCTATGAAATAATATCAACAACGTGAAGTTACTATGTTAAGTACAGATAAGAATCGAAATGGAAAAAGGAATACTGAAACGAAGATCACAGGGAAGAAGGCTAGAAATCTCAGTAAGAAGAGAGCAAAGCTAGAAAAGTTGTAGGAGGTTCTAGAGGAAACTTTGCAGAAGGAAGGTTTGAAAAAATGGAACTTCGTCAGGATATCAGAACAGCGCAACATGGCACTTCGACATGGCAGAGCGATATAACTGTTATTGGCATTATGACCATTAGACCGACGCTCTCGAATGGTTAGAACAACAGTTATGACCAGAAAGCTCACCATCGGACAGTTGGGACCACGCCGTAATGGATAGAACTGCATTGATGAAGGCTTCTCTCCCATTGGAGAGATCTGTTACGTCGTTGTCTACCTAGTCCGTCATCTGTTGCACCGAGAAAAATTTTGCGAATTGTATCTGAGCCAAAAAAAGAACTCATTACTATCGCGTTGTGTTTACTGAGATCGACACATGTTCTATTGCATTGAGCATTCATTCATCTACCTGAGTTATCCGATATTAGGCGTGCATGTCGGACAAACTCAGTGTCGTAGAGAATTCGGTTGAAGAAGTTCTAATCGATTTAATAGCCAAAAAAGTAATGTCTGCAGGAATTCAAGCTTCCTCGACGAGAGGAGTGCAAGCCTCTTCATTTACTGCTCGCGGATCTAGACCATCTCGACCTGCAGCCGAGAAAAGAACTAAGCATCGAGATGACTTAGAAAACACGAAGTTAATCCTGACTATCCTGCCTGACTACATCCCACCTCTGGTCGGCGCTGTGAGTCATGGCAGTGTCCCCAGAGACTTCGATTACACTCTGGTTACTGTGTACCTCCCGAAGGGGATACATAGAGTTCGACCACAGTTGGATAAGATCATTGCATTAAAATTCAACGACTTCAACCTAGGGTATCACAAGAACTACAACGTGCTCGCTCTTTATAGGCATTTGACTAGGACGAAGGGGAAGAAGTCAAGGATAAACCCCCAACCATAGACTATGGACCTCACACAGTCCACTGTCCTAAACATAATGAAGATACCTCATTTTGGAAGGAACCAAGAGGTTAACACATGTGTTAAGCTCCTTGTATTGTGCTTCCATGGCGGCTATCTATGGCTAGATAGATGCATCATTGTCGATCCGACATTGATCCATAGGATCACCGTATTGAGCATGCAAGGACCCAACCCACAAGACTTCTACCCAGGGAAGGCTGTGGACCGCGCCCTTGCACAATGGATTAAATATACCTATGGCGATGTAGAAAAGGGGATGCAATGCTACAAGGTAGCTTCCATTCAAAATGAAGCAGTGCGCCTGGCCTTCCAGCTGATCGCAGGAAAAATAGTGAGAAAGACCAGACCCACACAAGTCATAGGGTTCGTTGTTGACCTCGTTGGAAAATGCGTGGAAGGACTACAGATGAACTGGGCAAAGTACTTAGTCGACCAATTAGAATTGGATTGCCACGAAGCTCCGAATCAAGGCTATGACTTCCATTTTAGCTGGTTGTTGATCCTCATTGCGTTTACTTCTTGGGAGATGCCGGAAGGTGCGACCTTCCCTAACATTGAGACGTTTGAGCTGCTCACTGTGAAGTTCACCACGCTCTGGTATTCGAGCGATATGGGGAAACACTGGTAGTCGAACGTAGTATTCCATACCTACTATCTCCAGTTAAAGAGGGCTATTGGGGTTGTCCCTCATATGGCATCGAACACCCTGCACCAGTTCAGACCCCTTATGAAGTTTCACATAGATCAATACTTTATCTACATCACTGCATGCGTAGACGGAAGTAAAGAAGAGCTTCAGTCATACTATAAGCTCATAGAGGAAGACCTAGAAGAGACAACCAAGGACTGGCCTGCAAAGATCCTTATCCCTGCTGACCCTACATAACTATCTAATCCCGAACTAATCGACAGCTCGGAGGCCACTCACGAAGAGAATGAAACACCTAGAACTAGCAGAATGAAGAAGACTGAAGAGGTCCAGCAACTCAGCAGTGCATCAGAAGAAACTGCTTCAGAATCACCTAGACGAGGAGGTGATGACGAAGTAGATAGAGAAGAGACCAATGGAAAAGAAGATCAAAAGAAGCAAGGCGAAGTAACACCGCCTAGGGATCTTGTTTATGAGGTTGATCCATCTAAGAAAATAAATGTTTCCCCCACGAAACCTACCTCGCGGAAGAAATCCAAAGCTACTAAGACTAAGTTGTAGATTGTACTCACGCTCGATGACTTCGACTTCATCATTGCAGTTGCATCAGACCCCTTGCAGGATATTATGCACAACATTGAAGCCAAACAAGAAACCATGTATGATAGAATTGAGACAGAACTAAGAGGGCTACAACATGCCCTTCAATCTAGCCGCGCAGTGTCCACCGCTTCCCCGCCATCAGAAGAACCAGAGTTGGGATATGAGCCTACCCAACTCCACAAAATAGTTGATGCGACTGAAGCTCTCCTTCGTCATGCACGAGAAGAAAAAGAACAGGCCATAGTGGCCCTAAAGCAAGTACAAGAGGAAGTGGTAGAGAAATGCCAAGTTGTGCAACAGGAGAAGGACGACCACCAAACCAAGTTCGAAGAGGAAAGAGCGCAAATCCAACAAGAATAAGAATAGTTTCTCGTAGAGCAGGTTGGAGTAAAAGAAGCAGTCAACAAAGAACTTCGCTCTGTGACAAGCTTAGAGAAAAAAGTAGAAGAACCAGTGGAGCATCAAGTAGCGCAGCTTGCTGAAGCCATCCAACAACTTCAATAGAGAATAGCAGACCTATAGCTACAAACAGTGCCAAGCACTCCACAGGACATGCGAGACCAAAGAGAAGTCACTGCCCGAAGCGCAGTTGAGAGAATAAAAGCCTTAGCTTTGGAATGTAAACATATTAGCAGTAGAAGTGCACAGACTTATGAGCGACTTACTGAAGACCCTGAACTGAAGACACTGGAGTCACAGCTCCAGGAGGCAAAGCAGCAATCAGTGACAGTATAGGAATAGTTGAAGCTCTTGTCAACAGTTGAAAGGATGAAGTGATCCCAGGAATAGTGCACTGCTCAACAACAGGTCCACACCATATAGAGCAAAGTCATGGAAGTGACTCAGAGGCTCCAACCAATCCAAGACGAAGCATGCCAACTGTTTGAGGAGATTGAAGGTCGAGGAGCAGAGTTGGAACAAGCAGTCACTGCAGTCAAACAATGCTTAAAGGGACCTATCAACGAAGCAATTATCCAAGAGCTCATCGAGCAGGAGGCCTTGCCACAACAACAGGTCGAAGCAGCTTGATCCAAGCTCAAGGCTTTTGAGGTAAAGCTACCCAGATCAGAGTGAATCGGGATGAGTCATAGGTGAGTGTTGGGGGCATGTTGGCCCTTGACCAGGTTTTAAGGATCCTTGGTCATGTTTGAACTATTTTAGGACTTCGACAGGCTTTTGAAGGCGGAGCGCAAGTCGAAGCGGAGATCATGGGATCTCGGCCCCTTGTTTAGGGATTTTTAGGTTTTGGGCTTATGTAATGGGTATGGGGATGTCGGCCCGTGGTTTTACCTATGTTTAGGCCCTTTTGTAATGTATAAATAGATGTCTAGGCGATGTAAGAAAGGGCTTGGTACCTTGCTATGTGCTAAGTGAAAATTGTAAATGCTTTGTGCATGCTGTGTTGAGAACTTGTAGAGCTAAGTGCAAGTGACTGTAAGAGACTATGTAAAGGCTTTGTGTTATAACCTAGCTCGGGGAAGGAGGATCTAGCGAAGTGCGCGCAGATCTCCTATCCTATGCAGAGTAGGATCTTGTGGATCTGTGCATGTAGAATATTGACATAAGATAATAAAGAGAAGAAGAGTTGGTGGACGTAGCCCCAGGCTGGGGGTGAACCAGGTATATTCTGTGTTGTTGTTACTTTGTGTATTATGGTTGTTTTATTGTTTATATGATTAATGCTTAGTGCAATGATGTATTCTTAGATGGATATGATAGCTTAGTGCCTAATGATGTGAATAAGATGCTAGATCTTATCTATGTTGATATGTTGAGTGCCTGAATATATTAGATCTGGATGAATACTATGATGCTATGTTATTAGGGTTTATCTGCGTTGTAAACTAAGGCTGAATACTAATGAACTACAACTGCTAAGTGCTTTGTTAAGGTGTGACAATCACAGATGTGTGTCCCGACTAAGGTTGCAGACATATGAGTCCTGCAACCACCCTTGCCTCTACCTCAGGTGAGACTTCATCTGCTTCACAGGTGTTGCCAAAAGGGCCGGTAGTTAGGGTTTTGTTGGTGTGTTGTTGAAGCCTTGAATCTTGGGTCTGCCCCGTGTGCCAACAGGGGGTTAAGGGGTTAAAGATACACCTCGGAGGGGGCTCTCAATGGGTTACTCCTATCCCTTTCTTGATCCTAAGAAAATCCAAACCAACCCCTTCGAATTCACCGATGTCAAAATAATTGACATGTCAACCCATAATAAGTTCTACCCATAGTTTACAAAGAAAATGTTATGGAACCTCCCTGTTATTGCATAGGGGTTTATCAAATACCATAAACCACATATCCATCTAGTTGTCATTCCATGGATGGAATGCACACCATTCTATGCAAAGAAACAACTTTCTTGAATCGGGTGGTCGGTTAGTTCTAAGGTCAATAAACAATTGAATAATCATCTCTTTGGTTATATGCATTTTTTTTACATCTTCCTTGTGTTGGTTGAGTAGTGCTCTCTCATCCTAGCCCTATATTTAGATATATCAGATAATTAGGGGTTAGGGTTTGGGTTCAAATTGGACTTTTGATCCATAATTGTGGAATAAAAACAACATTTAAACAATACAAAAGAACTTTACATATTATATAAATTTGTATAATTTAACAAATATGAAATTGAGATTTGGAATAAAACCTACTTAGAAATGAGAGCTCCTCTATTGGAAATATCAAGTGCCAAATTTTGGACTAAATCAAGAACAAAACACCTTCATAGTTGAGTAAAATATGGAGAAAAAGTGCTAAGGGTTGAAAAAAATAATGGACAAAGGGTTTGCCCTTTTTTTTTAATTTATGTACACAAAAAAAGCCATTTTTTTTAATTTATGTAGACAAAAAAGCATGCACATGTTTTTAATGTGTGTATATTTTTTTACATAAATAAAAATCATGTGGATTCAATGTGTCCACGCAATCGATTGCATGGAGTTTTGACAAAAGTTGAAGCTATTTAAACAGGAATGAGTTTGTGTTCTTAAAGTGTGTTCACATTCTTGAATTTCACAACAATTGTGCATTCCCATTGCAATGAATTTGGGAACCAACTTCATGCACTCACCCATTTATTTTGGTTGTAAGCCAAAGTTTCAACTTTATCCCATTTCTAATTATAAAATTGGAAGATTTATAAATCCTCAAATTAAAATTCCAAGTACAACAAGAATTATGAAAGGTTAAATTGTTTTTAAAGGGTAGGTAAATATTCTCCTAATATTTGCTTATGTGACAATAGAACAATGCTTATAAAGAATTATAATAAAGTATTTCTACATTTATGGTAACATGTTTCTAAATTATGAAAAATTATAGTAACATGTTTCTAAGAATTTCTACATTTATGACCTAACATGTTTCTAAGTTATGGTAACACTAATCATTACTTTTTATTGTTTGTAAGATTTCCTACAAATTTAAAAAAACTATGAAAACTTAAGTCTTGTACTTCATTAACCAATAAACTACAATCATTTATGTCTTGTTCTTAGACAACTACAATCATTTATGTCTTGTTCCTAGACCTATGTTTTATAGTGTTGTTAATATCACCCAATTGTATAATCTTACAAGGTCCATTAGATTTAAAATTACTATTTATGAATATATAT
>ML776869.1:1036592-1047672 GCA_009831015.1 Picea engelmannii
ATTATTACCTTTTAATAAAATATCTTAATTTCTTTTATCAATTAAATAAAATAAACATACTCATAAAAAAATTAACTACCTTATAACTATTATTTTTATTATTAATAAATTAATACAACTATAAAACAAAGAAAGATACATAAGTTGTACCTCCAACAATCCCTCATGTGTAAAGTGGAGACAACTCTCTACTGAATATCTTAATTTTCTTTATCAATTAAAGAAAGTAAACATAATCATAAAAAAATCAATTATTTTATAACTATTACCTTTATTACGTCGAAGGCGTTTTTTAAGGGAGAGGTTATTTGTCGATTTCGTCATTTGTCTAGAATGAATGGAACAAAGCCATGTGTCAATATACTTTGAAATCATGTATCAGCATGTATATGGTTTGGAAGGTGTAGAAGGGCTTGGAATGTTCACGGTCATGTGTCAGCGTGTATATGGCTTGGAACGTTCGAGATTGGTGTATAAGGGCTTGGAACGTTCCAGATTGCTATGGAAGCGCTTGGATAGTAGCGACACCCACGGCCCTAGCCTTCTTCACCTGCGTCTCTGAAGGTGGCAACTGTAACGCCATATATGAATCCTCGACTCGAACGCTTGGAATACATGTTAGCAAACGAAGGGAGATGTGGGATATCGAGGGGAGGTGTTGTGCCTTCTGTGGTGAAGTTCCACGCGAGAACGTAATTCCTGTAATGAAGGCCATTCCCTCCTCACTCGCGTCAGTAGGGTATCATGTACCAGCAGTAGCAGGAGGAGGCTACAAGGGTTTTACAATGAGGACTATCACCAAGATCAATGAAGCAAAGGTAAGTAGTGATTATATTATTGTCATTGATTTTTTTATGTTTTTTGGGGGTTGGAATTTTCTGGCAGTCTGAATGAAAAAAGGTTTCACGTAGTGTATTTTGGTTGGTAACGAAACCGAATCTCATGGCCTTGGTGCTATGGGTTATAATAGAGGTTTGAGGAGCCAGGGGTTGTGAAATTTTTTATGTTTGTAAGAATATGTTTGACGTGGATTTTCACTGGTTTTTAAGCTCTCGGTTTTCATGGCCCTTGGAAATAGTTTGGGTAAAATGTTAATGTTTAGAATGTTGATCTATGCTTTTGAGGAAACTGGTATATTGGGTTTTGGATTCTATGGGCATTAGATGATTGAAAATTTTACTGGTAGTTTTACTATACCTAATTCCATTTCTTGAGTAGGAGTTAGATTATTGGTCTATAAATTTTGGCAAAATGTTTTGCATGGTAATTTTATTATATTAATTAATGTGGTGAAATTCCTTTGTTTAGAAGGAGTGTCTTTGGAACTCTGTTTCATGTACATCGGGAACAGGCGAGTCCAACAACTACTTAAAGAGAGTGACTTCTCTACTTTAACCTGGCTTTATTAGATTGGGCAGGACCGCACGATTTGGACCTCCACTTACCATTAGACCACAACCCAATGATCGTTTTTCCATTGTCATTGGCATGGACCAAGGGTTGAGGTTAGGCATGTCTGGTTTAGTGTTTAGGGGCCGAGATTTAGTTCAATCGCCTTGGTGTTATGGGATTGTCCTGGAATGGGATACATCAACTAGAGCAGGTCTACCATGATTCCCTGCATCTAAGCATTAAAACTGTGTGATTAGGGGGAAATTTGTTTTATTAGCTTGTCATAGAAATCTATTCCTTAGCAGATTGTTTCCAGGCATTGTTCTGTAAATTGGTTACAAGTGGTGTGTGATCTTGATCATCCATTCCCACCCGAAGACTTGGTAGAGTTAGAGCTAATTTGGACCGACCAACATGTTGATTTAGTAAGGGGGAAATAATTTTGGGCATATCAAATTATATTATGTGGCTACGAGTTCCTTAAGTAACCTGATTGTTTGATGGTTATGTACATTAAAGTTGATCCCTTGATCTCTGTGGTTGTCTTACTTGTAGATAGGTGTGTGTGGGTATCCAATATTACTTACTATGGTATCTTCCCTTCACAGAATGTTGTCATTGTGCTACTACATTAAAAATAACTTACATTACTCTTAATAGATTTGATTGTGGAATGCGGTAAGAAAGATGAAAATATAATTGTACTCATCTTAATTTCATCTATAGTGTGTAAGTGGTTCATAGTCATTTCGATAGCAGTTTTTTGTAGATGTATTAGTCACCACATCCTTCATATTGTAGCATTGAAATTGCTAACATTTGTAATCACTAAAAATCGTTATGGAAGAATTAACACGGATGCATTGTCAATGTATATTTTCTCCTATTTGCATCAATCTACAATTATTTAGTGTAAATGATCTATTTTTGCCGAAAATAGATGTTTGGTGGGATGTGTTATTTTCATGGTTTGAGATTGGGGTCATTTTACCTTGGAGATCAAGTAAAAGCTATGTTTGAATCTTGGTGATTTTGTGATGCAAATAATTCTTGTTGTATTATTGAGATTCTTTGCTTACTTGGCTACAAAGTCTACCTTAAAAGAAAATGATATTGCATAAAATGAATGGGCCTTTTGAACCAACTCATGCAACTATCATTTATCGTGATATTGACACATCCCTAGGTGAATAAATCTTCCCATATTAGAAGTATGTATTTAACGCAATAATTCCACTTGCCTTCATACATATGTTGAAAAGAGCGGCATTTCAAACATCCATAAAAATCATATAAATAAATATTGGTAAACAATGCCATATGATCATATTGCAATATCAATGATAACCCAAGCCAAAGCAATTAACCATCACCGGTGAAATGCATTGGTGAATGCACCAAACACTTGAACTCAAAACGAAAGTAGTGTTGAAGGAGGAAAGCGCCTCGTTGTTTTTCATCTGCACAAGAGTTGAATAGCTTGAAGAGCTTCAACTATATTTTAGGAACTGCTTGGTTAGACGTTGAATTCATCATTTGCTCCTTTCTGGAAGAATTCATCGAAGATGACCTATTTGCTTCTCCTCCTCATACACGGTCGTGGCCTTTCCACCTGATGGCCAAGCGATGGAAAAAAAAAAATTTGCTTCAGTCGAGCCCTCTAGCACATGGCCAAGCTTTGAAGCAAATTCTCCACTATATCTGGAACATTAAGAAAGAATAAAAAACTACTACACAAACCATATCATACTCTATAAATAAAAGAAAACCTCCATATATGATTACAGTATAAATGGTTGATGTTATTCACCTGCATGCAAGTCTCTCCGGGTAAGTTGTATATTCAACGAACAACCATCTCATGTTGCAATAAAAAAACCATTGGAAAGCAAACCAAAGCTCGCAGAAAAATGCTAGAATCCAAACCCCATAAGATTCATCAAGGGGATTCAATAGACGATAGCCCAAGAAGGATAGCATAAGAACCAAGTGAAAGAAAGCATAAACTTGATATAGAATAAGCTTCTCTACAGTTTTTTCATACATGGGAGGAGGATTAGTGACATTCATTTGGTTCTCCATCCTCGTAGCTAAACTGTTGACCCTATCTGTTGTGTACAGAAACCAGTCAGCCAATGTATGGATGTATATATGCAAATATATTGAAATGATAGATTGTACTCTTAACAATTCGAACTCTTCTATAGCCCAAAATCCACTTGGATCACTCGAACTCTTCTATAAACATGTTGATCCTGCATCATCTCCTATGCTTGAGTACTCATTCTTAATCTGAAATTTACTTCTGTGGAGGAGAATGGGGTAGTAGAGAGCCGAGAGGATATGTAAGTGCATTATTTGACAAGTTGTAAGGGAGAAACTTTGTGGGCCAGTGCCTTGAATAGGAAGCTTTGCACACCCTTGCTTGTGCAGAGCAGAAGAGAAAGGTCAGAGCCAGGCGAAGTGGCACAAGGAGATGGCAGAGAGATGCGAGAGGTAAGGTTTTGTTGTTTAATTGTTTTTTTATTTGATGGAGTAAGAGGCGCGTGGGCCTCATGCGAGGTCCCACACTATCCACCCTCCATTCATAACATTGTTATCTGCCACTTCCTATCCATACATTTTTTCCACTTGCTATCCATGCACTCTCCATGACATGTGTTATCAAACATCTGGCCTAAATATTAATTATCAACAGGATTTTAAAATGAATATAAGTATATCATTACTATTGGGGTTCAATCAAGATCACACTGTTAATGTTGAAGTTTGAATCCGATATATATCTAACATTATTTGCATATGAATCTATATTTGGCTTTAATAAGGAGAAAAGAGATAATAGACAAAAAAAGAGAGGACAAATACAATAAATGAAGTGACCAAATATAAATTTCAATGGCAAAACTCGGGACAGTAAAGAAACAAAGATCGAGAACACAGACCTTTTCAAATTTCACTTCTGGAAGAAGGTTGTCTTTGTAAGAATTCTTTGTTGCTTCATACCTTTCATGGATTCTTTCTTCGATTTCAAATTCTGAGAACAGTTGAGAGAATAATTTTAGTTACTTTAATTTATTAAGCCTGTATAGTATCTTTGTAACCATTCTTTATTGTTTCAAACTTTTTGTGGATTCTTTTTTAAATCCTTTCATATTCACATTTTGGTTCTTAGATTAGTTCTACTTTTTTAATTCGTTATTCTTTTATAGTCTTTGAGTGCAACTTTATGCTTAAGATATTGCAGGACAAAAACATAACTTGTTTACATATTAGATTTGCAAATTTTGAGTGTCTGAGTCACTCGATAGTGGCTTAGATTTAGGAGGAAATACGTGGGAGTAAATGTTTTGTTACATGGTTTTTTATGTTCGTAACATTGCAATTTATATATTTAATAAAATAATTATTTTTTCATAATAAAATTAAAATTATATATAAAGATAAATCTGATTTCAAATTAAATTATTATAATAATTTAAAAAAAAAAACATTTTTTTAATAGTAAAAATGTTAATTTAATGACAAAGATTATACTTCTTCCCGTCCTATGGAGTGAACGAACGGCTCCTAATTTAATGAGTTAACCAACTTAAAATTAGATTGCAATAATCTAGTCGTTAGTCATTAGCAGGCATGATTATCAAAGATTGATAGTTTGATGGCCACGTATAAACCAAGTTTGGAAGATGTATGGCACGCTGGCAGGTATGATGGCCATGCAGAGATGGAATTTGATGAAATTGTCTATCACGAATCAATTTACTTTTACTTGTCAAATATGGTGAAAAATTTTGTGTAACTGTCAACGTTTTTCCTTAAAATGAACAGAACTGGCATAATAGTAGTTAAAATCGTTAAATTGGCATAATAGTAGTTAAAACGTTAAATTTGATGGGCTTTTCCAATTTGAAATTCCTCAAATCCTAGCATAATAGTAGTCAAAATCGTCAAATTTAACAGGTTTGACGGGCTTTTCCAGTTTGAAATTCCAACCCTGTAGTCATGTTGTTTGAATGACACTTCAAACATTTCAAGTAGCTATCAATACATCATGATGTGACATCTAATCGATAATATCGAAGTAACTATCAATACATCATGATGTGTGATGGATAGAGAGAAAGCCGTATTCTTGTAAAGTTTGCAAGAAAGTAGACACTTCCACTGAACGGTCTCCAAAATAGCCTTTGAATTTTTGTAGTTGAGTTCCATATTTAGAAATAGTTAGTGATTCATAGATTTTTCAGTTTTGAGATAATTTAGTTATCAATGAACTGCTTGTTTTCCATTTTTAATAACCAATCATTTTCCAGTTTTATAATTAGATCCATTTTTGTGTTTTTTCATTATCTATTATCCATGTGGAGTATAGAAAACAATCAAAGTTGATTTTTATCTACTTGAAATGGTTTAGGCATTGCGAATTGAGACAATAGGTATCTATTTATACTTAATAAAAAATATCTTAGGCATTGTGAAT
Source organism: Picea engelmannii (assembly GCA_009831015.1). Taxonomy (NCBI): domain Eukaryota; kingdom Viridiplantae; phylum Streptophyta; class Pinopsida; order Pinales; family Pinaceae; genus Picea; species Picea engelmannii. Next base: position 1,042,468 of record ML776869.1, read on the forward strand.
TGAGACGAGATGTATCTCTTTATACTTAATAAAAAAATATTTTAAGTATTGTGAATGGAGAAAATAAGTCTCTATTTATATATAGTATTGATCGCAGAACCTTTCTTTGTATGGATCAATCATTGATGTAACTTCATCTCATTAAATTCTTAGGAAACTTTATCCATGCTAAAAATGATCAAAGGTTGAATTCTTATGTATTCAATTTTTTTTTTAACTGGGATTGTAGAATTTTGTACTAATAAAAAGGTAAAATATTACATAGCATAAAATATTACAGAGCATGCTAGTTGTTTCAAAAAAAATTCCAACCACACCATCAGATTTTCCTATCATTTTAGATTTTCATTCCATATATAGATACTAGCATGACAAGTACCTATAATAATAAACATTCAAAATGCATATGGATTTACAACATTTAACACATTTATTGTTGAAGATTTGGCTATAGAGGAATAGAAGGTTGGTCCACTTCCATTGGTTTCTTAAGTTGTTTTCCAAAATCCTCATCCTTAGCTTTGTCTCGTGTCTAACGTGTAGTCTATCCTATAGATGTAGAGTTTGAAATAGATGCTTAGCTTGTGCACTCAACAGAGCACTTTGTCTTGCAACAATCCATTTCAATTTTTGAAAATTTTCCTCCATGTTCTTCTGGAATCCCCATAATCATGTCTTATTATTGCTCCAATTTCTTTATTTCCATCTTATGCATCATTTTAAAATGAGATCTGAGAGAAGTTTAATTGTTGGCCAAAAACTCTTCATGTCTCCTCAATATCCAACAAACATCTCTAATATATTAGAGATCCATTATATGCCAAATTCCAAAAGGAGTCATCTTTTTTATTACAAAACCAAAAAAATAAACTCCTAACAACCATTCATATCCTCAGAGACCTTGCTTGAAATAGTCCCACCACCTACAATGAAAATGAATGCAGGGAATATAATATAATAACTCTTCGATGTCGAATTCAAGTTGCATCGCAAGAGCTTTGTACTTGAAGTCTAATTTGCCTAGTGGTCTCTTGTTGTAATTTTCAACCCAATCATAAACATATTTTTTATTTTCTTACATTGATTCAAAGATAACCCCTCCTACTCTTGACACCCAGGGGTATGTATTAAATTTAATCAATATCTTCGTGGAATCGATTATGGGGCATCAAACCTTAAGTTTGCACGCAGATATGTTTTTCCTTTAGACCCCGAAGAATTTTGTCAAAGGTTTAGAGAAGTGTTGAATTAACGATGGTCGTCGGATCTATTTCACATCATCCAATGGTGCATATGAAATCACGATCACACATCATAGAAAAATTCGATTAAATTGTGGTCGTCCATTAATTTTGAAATCGAGTGTTTTGTTGGCCTTCACTCTTGCCTCATCGGTGCTTTCTTTAAGAATCTTGAGTGATGCTTTCGGCCCTGTGGTTAATAATGTGGTTATATCTTGAGTGAGGATATAGAACAAAATCCATAGTTGTTAATAATGTGACAGTATTTGATAGTGCAATGCAATATTGAACAACTAAATAAATTCTAAATGATTGTTTATGTGGAGCATGTCACAGATAATTTTGCATGAAATAATTAAATTTATACCCATTTTTTTCTCAAACATCCCAATTTGAAGCTCGCATGCCTTCAAATGTTCATCTTGAGCGAACATATGACCTTTCAGTGTGGGCATCTCCAGAAGCTCATCCACGTGACACTAATCGAATAAGAGCAGCAAGATATTGCTTGATGACAAGGCGGTCCTAAAGGATATTTCTTTGAATTACACTTCCTTTTTTATCAACCCCGTAGTACATTTGATTTACTCTAAAAACTATTTTGTTGGTCTCGAAGGGGTGAGTATTGATGGAAAATGCTTCATAGTGCTCTCCACTTGAAATTTGACAGCGGAAGCGGAGGCAATGGTGGAACCATAATAGATTTGGACTCTTCTATCAGTTCCTTTCCCAAACCAATCTATAAGAAGATTGAAGATGAGCTTGTTTCTAAGATTGGACACGGAAGAGCTTCTGAGATTGAAGTTGTTTGTGGCTTTGGATTGTGTTACAATGTCTTTATTTTGGGAAATATTAGGTTCCCAGAGTTTGCATTCCATTTCAAGGGTGGCTCACACATGGTGGCACTTTTGTCCATGGCATTGTTGTGATATTATGAAACTTACAAGAGTTAAATTTCTATCAGCAATTAAATTTCTATATGTTGCATGATATAGAGCAGAACCGTTTGAGCTTCACTCACTAGGACTGCAAAATGTTTGGTTGATTCAGTGACGGAGCACTCTATCAAAATATAGGCTATGATTTTTCATTTTGAAATGATGGGTAATATTTTATGAAAAAGATTACTAATTCAGTCATGATGTTGAAGGATGAATATGATTATTTTGGTCTTTTTGGACCAACATAGTTGGGATCTAGTTACAAAATAATTTCTCATAATTTCCCAACTTTCAATCATTCCTATAGGGATAGGAATCATGAATAATTTCCCAACTTTCAATCATGTGTATAGGGATAGGAATTAAGAGGCAGACCGCCTCTTCAAAACTGGATTCACATTGGACAAAGGTACATGGAATGTATTTGAAAAGGTCTCGGATGTCTTTTCAGGATGTTTTTACAACTCTTTCAGAGTGTTTTTACAACTCTTTGCTCAAAATCTGAATAAACTAAATCCAAAATTGAATGTTGGTGATATTTTCTAGTATAGTAAGTTTATAATTTACTCTCTGTTTTTCAACTTTTCCTTTCCTACTTCAAGGATATGCTAATTATTAATACATTAATGCAATTATAAATTTATCAATTAAATAAAATAAACATAATCATAAAAATAAAATCAACTATTTTATAACTATTACCTTTATTATTAATAAATTAATGCAATTATAAAACAAAACAAAATAAAATACATCAACTGTAACTCCAACAATCTAGTTTCATGAAGACAGCCCTCATCTAAATAATCATTTATTAATTAAACACCTTTTAATAATCATTCTCACACATATAGAAATATGTTATTCTTTGGCGTAGTTGCTCCACTACTCCCGCACTCCACTGCAGTTTAGGACATTCGCGGACATGAAGCATCAACAACGACATACAATCTTGGATGCCTTCCACCTCTTCTAATTCGGAACACCCACTAACAAATAGGTCTCGAAGCTTTGTCAGCTTCCCCAATTCCCGAATGCTCTTCAACTTCACACATCCAGTTACATGCAACGATACCAGTGTTTCAACAACACCTGGCAACTCCTCCAATTATCTGCAATCCACTATAGACAGGCATTGAAGTTTTGCAAGAACATAATTTATTTTTCTCAAATTATCACGAGCCAAAAACCTTAAATATATGAGTGTATTTGGCAATGTTCCAACCTCCACCACATTATTACAATTAGATACCGAAAGATGTCGAAGGTTGGAGCAAACACCTTCAGCAAATGATACCTCTGATATCCCTGTTCCAATGACGGTTAAGTTTTGGAGGCGCGGAAGTATGCAGTCCAAATCAGTCAATGTTTCTCTTTCTCCTTTGACCTCCTTTTTAAATGGCAGTTCGCTTATTAATGGACAGAATTCTACCCACAACACGGTCAACTGAATCAACAGTCCAAGCGAATCCGGCAAACATTCCAATTTCTTACATCCATAGAGCCACAATTCCTTCAAGTTCTTTAAGTCACCCAGCGAAGGCGCCAAACATTTCAATGCATTGCAGCCCCATATCCTCAATTGCTTCAAGTTCTTTAAGTCGCCCAGAGAAGGCGGCAAACATTCCAATTCCTTACATTCCTAGAGCCGCAATTCCTTCAAGTTCTTCAAGTAACATAGTGAAGGCGGCAGCGTGTCCCGCAAAGGGCTAACTGCCAGAACTTCCAAATTGCTTAGCTCTCCCATTGCACTTGGCGATTCTTTTAATTTTGTACCGACCAAAAGTAACTGTTTAAGCGACCTCTGATGTGCCACTTGCCAAGGGAGTACTTCAATTTTCCCTTGGCAAGATCTAAGTGCTCAAGCGTGCTTATATTTCCTAGTGTTTCGCTTGATATGGTTAAATTACAGCAACAATGCAAATCAAGAAATTGTAGTTTAATTAATTTACAAAAGGAATCTGGCAGCCTCTCCAAAGCCTGGCACCAAGACAGGTCGATGTGTTGCAGGTTATTTAAATTACCAAAAGAATCTGGCAGCCTCTCCAAAGCGGAACACCGACACAGCTGGATGTGGTGGAGGTTGGTTAAATTACCAAAGCTCTCTGGCAGTGACTTCATTTCTGATTCTTCCAACAGGTATAACCGTTCTTTCAACTCTGATTCTTTCAACATATATAATTCTTGTCGATGGACTGTTGAGCAAAGGTCAAAAGCATTGCTTCGGGGACGAATTGCCATCCATTCTAGGTGCTTCAGCTGCCCTATAGACTTTGGAATGGTCGAGAGGAAAGCATCAATCCTCAACTCCCGCAACTGTAAAGGTGCCTGCAAAATGTTCACGTGTTTCAACTGTAAGAAAAATACAAATGGATTATCATTTTCATCAAAATACAACCCTCAGAACATATTCTGTGATTCATTTTCCCACAATGTCTTTAATTTCACCCCTCAATGTATACTAAACACAAATTTTAATTCAATAAATCCCAATTTACCTGTGATTCATTTTCCCACAATGTTTTTAATTTCTCCCCTTGCACTTGTAGAACCCTTAATTTCTTCATTGAAATCGAGGAAGGCAGGGACGAGTACGGACAGTTGTTACAGCGCAGCCATATGAGATTTGGATGCTGCACCTTTGTCAAAATGCTGTCCACGAGATCACCTTCAGTATTAAGAAGTTCCAGCCTCCTCATACGAATACCACCGAATGCATCATCGCCATCAAAATATTTGTACTCACTGCGAACCAGTCTAATTCCTCGTACGGGTATTACCTGTCCATTGTTGAAACACGATAATGATTACCCATTCAGTAAAAGATTTTGAAATGATGGAAGAATTGACCGGATTGAGTGATTTAGCACTTACCGATGATTCCTGCAACAAATCATCCATGTCGTTCTCTGTCCAACGCCACAGACGACGCGGCAATCCTGAAGCTTTGGCAATCTCTCTTCCCAAGTCTCTAAGGTGATCGTGCATTTTTATTTTATTTTCACTATTCACCTCTACAAGAC
>ML776869.1:1048340-1145160 GCA_009831015.1 Picea engelmannii
ACTAATAAGAAATAGAAGCCTATGCATATAACATGTAACATAAAACAATACAATAGCCAAAGGGGAGTTTGAGTTCTCACCTGTTACACGCTTCGAGCTCAAAACCGCTTATATCTGCAACTTTAGAAAGAGCATTTCTCCAAAGATTCTCCGCTGCCGCGGAGTTTGGAGGTCACACTCAGTCTTCCTTTCGAGATTCTCCAGGGCTTCAGCATAACTTCTCTTTTTGCCCCGGGTCCACCTAAGCTCAGCAGGCTTCACGTGGTAGAACACTGGAATTGTGGGCGCCTTCGATTCCAACATCTGGACCAGCTCATTTAGACACCAAATCGAATCGGCATATCCCGGAGAGAAAATGGCCACATGAACGGAGGCCGATCGAATAGCGTCTTCAATCTGAGGAGTGAGATAGTCTCCCCGTTGCAATTCAGGCTGATCCAGAAAGACCCTTAGTCCATATGAAAGAAGGCGCCGGTAGAGATGGCTGGCAAAAGTTTTCTTTACATACGGACCACGATGGTTTATAAACACATCGTAGCAGTGGAGGAGGATTCAGCCATTGCCAATTGGAAAATAGAAATTGAGGTGATGGGAAGGATGATCGATGCTACCGAAGCATGTTGCGAAGGAGGAAATTAGCTAGGAATCTGAGAAGAGCAAAAATTTTGGGAAATAATTGCAATGAAAAATGCGTATGGTGTGCAGAGAAAGAGAAATTTATAAACATTAAACCTTCGAGCGATCTATCATACCACGTTCTGTTTCAACGCGTTTTCATGACCCATATCTTTGTGTGTGGATAAAGTGAATATGGTGTACAACTTGACACCATTGAAGTAACAGAGAAAATGTACACCAGGTAGGCCCCGGACAGCCGAACCTTTACCTAAAGGAGTCCTAGTAGAGCAAAAATTTTGGGAAATAATTGCAATGAAAAATGTTGATGGTGTGCAGAGATAGAGAAATTTATAGACATTAAACCCTTGAGCTATGAAGTTGAGAAGATGTACACGTGGTAGGCCCCTGACAGCTGAACCTTTCATGTGTGCAGAACGACAAAATGTAAAGCACGAGATGCTCGACCGCGTGGGTAAAAGCAGAAACTGACAAAATGTGGTCCATTTGAATGGACCGGAGTTGTCCAACAAACACAAACTTTTCCATTACGTTTTCTTGGATTTTTCTCTCTTTCCATCGGTCTTTAGGGCATTCCTCTCTTTGTGTGCGGTTACTCTTTCTTTTTCTTTACTTTCATTTTCATATTATTTGAAAAATGTTTAGGTATAATGGACTATTAAAAAAATATATATATAATTTTTTCTATAATATATGTTATTTAAGTATTTTTCAAATATATATTGTTTAAAGATATAAATAAATTTATTATTTAAATATTTTTAAATATATGTTATTTAAGTATTTTTAAATATATGTTATTTAAGTATTTTTAAATATATATTGTTTAAAGATATAAATAAATTTATTATTTAAATATTTTTAATTATATATTGTTTAAAGATATAACAGAATTTATACATAGATTAATTTATACAGTTTTCATGTATATTATTTTTAAAAAATTAAAAGAGTACAACTATATTAGTTCAACTTAAGTGGGCCTACTGGTTAAGAACATGTGTTTCTTTCTAAAAAGTTACAAGTTCAAATTCAAAAAGGATAGGGTATGTATCATAGTTTGATATTTATATAAAAGTTAAATGTTTATAATCTATATATCATAATAGATTATGCCAATACATACATTATATAGTATGTTTTTTTAATATGTGTTAGTTACTTATATTTAACCTAAAACCATTTATTACTAGTTAGGAAGTTTGTTAATTTATGCAAACTTTTAATAGTAAATGCCTATATATGTGGGGGTGTGCTCATTATTAGAATTTTGGGTTAGTGTGCTTTGACTATGAGGAAGAGAGTTCATGTTAACTCCTTGCGTCATTAATTGGAGCAAGCTAATAAAAATAAATGTTGAGCCACTTGCATTTGTGCTAATTATATATTATTTGTGTTAAGCTTTTAATGTTGAAATGCCATAGACATCATTATACATGTTGCATGGATCTTAGCATAGTTATTTGATCATTTTCCAAGTCCACTTATGAATGAGGAAGCCTTGTTTTTATCTAGAATTATAACTCTCACAACACCACACTTGCCTAAGTTACCAAGTGAAACCCCATAAAAATAAAAATAAATGTTTGAGATAATAAGAATTTATATGAGAAATGAGTTAATGTACCTTGGATTTTACTAAAACTTTGCAATGATACAAGTATGTTGAATCTTTAATGATAATTGAGTCATAGAGCAAAGATTATCTTTTATTATGGCATGATTTTTATTGATCAAATCCCACATGACAATGATGGATTGGAAATGAAATTTGATTTTATAACCAAGAATAAGTGTCTCCTATATGAATTCATCTTTTCTTCTCTATCTCATATATATTTAGGATTTAAAATATATTTTAATGATATAATATTTATGATGTATATATTTTATTTTTCTAATTTTTAAAATTAAAATATAAAAAATATATTTAAGATTTAAAATATATTTTAATGATATAATATAAAATTATAATGTATATATTTTATTTTTTTGATTTTTAAAATTAAAATTAAAAATAAAAAAATTAATTAATTAATTAATTATTTTAATTTTTTTTAATTATTGATATAATTTGTGATTAGATTTGGAAAAAATTAAAATTAAAATCATGTTTTATTTTAATAATTTAATAAATGAGTAATAAATATTTTTTGTTAGAGATTTTCCTTAACATGGTTGGATTTGAGGTGTCCTCAAAGGTTTAGAACTCCTTAATAGAGCACTTCTTCACCTACCACTCACCATCGGGTGCATAATAAATATTAATATCATCATAATTTTTTAATTAAAATTAGTAAAACATGATTTTATATAATTCAAATTACAATTTCTCTTATTATTAACAATAAATATTTCATATCATTATAACTTTCAACTTTCCATATAATTTCTTGATATAAAATAACCCCTAGTTTGTGGTTGGATCTTTTTAAAAAGTTTTATATCATTATAACTTTCAACTTTTTATGGAATTTCTTGATTTAAATAATTACTTGTTTGTGGTTGGATCTTCCATTTAAGATAAAAATTTCTTACCAGAGAAAATATAAACTTTAAAACACTTTTGACAATAATTAAAGGACAAGCTACATGCTTTATCAAAATTTCAAATTGAGATGCATATAAGTGCACTTGGTATAACTACTTTGAAACATACAACATTATTTGAGCAAAGCTTTGGTCTAACATTGAAAACTACTCTTCTAATAGGGAAGGATTTCAACAAGATTGTAAGGTCTCCCTTTCACTTGCTAGATTATCTCTTTTCTCACCTTAAAGGAGAGTTCTATGGCAATAAAAGGGAGAACACATCTAAACAAAAAAACAAAAAATAAATAGGTATTCACACAAAGTACCTTGGAAACTTCACGTCCATGTGGTTCATTTGATATTTCACCTCTATAATGTTCTTTTAAAACATAGAGGTAATTGTTCTATTTCTTGAATGGTATTCTATGGAGAGTTAATGAACCAATGTAAATCCAAATAGTTCTCATCATTCTTTCAATTGAGAATGGATCAATGTAAATCCAAATAGTTTTCATCATTCTTTCAATCCATAATGGATCAATGTAAAACCAAATAGTTCTCATCGCCCTTTCTATTTATGAATGGTGCATAAGTACTAAATCTCAAAACTCACCATAACATAAAAATACATTTTTGTTTTGTTTGCATTCACGAAGTAGGTATGTAAAGGTGAAGATGGAAAATAACCAATTTCCATATATGTGTGTGTTGATTGTATTAGTAGGCATTGTGAGGGAGGTGGAGACTCACCATTTTCATAAAAGAAGGTGTTATATTCATAGTCATTGGAATTTATTGTCAAAAATATTCCACAATTCCGTATGTAGCATATTCCTTAAAAAACTAAAAAGTTATCACTAAGATTTTTGGTACAAGGTTGTGTTATGTCAAAGCTGTAATCCATCTTTTCTAAGGAAGGTACATATAAATGATAGTCATGAATTCATCCATAAATGGTAGATTTGTGGCACGCTCGTCTCAACAGCATAGATGCTTCTACAAAAATAAAATATTTGATTGTCTCTGCAATCACTTTGTCAATGTTGAGTTCAAATCTTCTCAATCTCTGTTCAAATCTAGTTTCAAGACTCGGTTGCTTAATTACTTGTTTATGGTGCCTAGGGCCAATGCCCAATAATGGCTTCAAGTGCACTTTGTTTTAATTGTCAGTGATGAAACAAACTCTACTTATTTCAATATCCAGGCCCAACATTCAACCATCATATATCTACCCAACCCATAATACAAGCAATTAATGATGCAAAAAGATTCATTTTTGTTATCGAACACCATATCCATGAGGCATTGACAACATTCATAATTTTTTAATTAGAATCCCATCCACATCTAGTTCTAGGTGGCAATCAAATGCATGGGGTTACCCCATGAATGGAAGGGTGGAGATTCTAGCTAAGGAGACAGAAAACTGTCAACCTAAAGTACCAAAGAGTGTGGTTTTCTTGCAAGCCCAGACTGACCCAAGTTCCTTCTGACAGAAGGAACATGACAGGTCTAGAACCTCCCTGGGGGAAGAAGGAGGGGGCATACAAGAGAAGGGGGATATGATTCAGAAAGAGGAAGAGTGTGTGAGGCTCTCCAGCTGAGAAGAAGAACTAAAGGATTAAGTTGTTCTTATTAAAGGGAGAGAACACAAGAAAGGATCTTGGCGAGTTGCACAAAACATGACTTGAGCATAGGGTCGTGAGCTTGATGATGAGAGAGCATTTGATAAACCTCGCAGAGGTTGTGACAGAGAAAGGATCTCTGAGAAACTGCAAAAGTTCCCTAGTGATATCATCGAGTGGCATGGGGTTGGCCAGAGCGCTAAGAATGAATGCCTCTGAGGATACGGTTGGGTGGAAAGGTGAACACCCATATTCAATTGGTCAGTGATCGACTGTAATAGATAAGTGTTACATATACTCTGTAGACTTGAATTGAAAATGTCTAATTGAATGATTGTATTTGTTGTTGGTTATGTGTTATAGTATTTGGAAGAGGAATGTGCGTTGTGTCGGGCGCGTAGGGGGGTTTGAGGGGGGATACAGGGGGATGAATTTCCCCTGCATAGGGGTTCGGGGGAAGTGCCCTCGAGGAAAAAAAAAATCCTTGGGAAACGTGTCACATATTTAGGTGGTTTTTCGGCACATGGTTTTTTGCTGATGGTTTTCTATTTCCAGTTAAGGAATTAGGGTTGTTGACTAATCCAGGTCATTGGGATATGGTTTTAGATATCGTTGGCTCCTATATGTATATTTTATTGTAAACAATGTATCACAATGAATGAATATAAAATATGTTGGTTTTCCCGGTTTGGGTTTCTAGGGGAAAAATCTTTGTGTAATGTTTGTATTTGCCATTGTATCTTTTATGTTCTTTTACTAAAATTATGTTTGCAATAAATCTTGTACAAAGTTAAAATATACATTTGGTATTAGAGCTTTGGTTGCTTCAGAGAGATGCCTTTGTGGTCAAGGGTTTGGCTCGGGACTGTGATAAGCCTTGTTACAGTGGAAGATCTGTGGTATTGATTTTTTAGGTGAAAAGAAATGGCAAGAAATTCAAAGATGGAGATCGAGGAGTTTAATGGGAAAATTTTTGAGTTGAGGAAGCTCAAGATGGAAGATCTATTGGTGGACAGAGATCAGTGAATCGCGGTAGATATAGGTACTGCACCTACAGGAACTTCAGCAGATGACTAGAAAAAGTTGGATCGGAAGGCAAAGAGCACAATCTGACTGTGTCTCTCTGATTCAGTATTACTAAATGTGTCAGAGGAAGCTATAGCCAAGGATTTATGGGAAAAGTTGGGGAAGTTGTATCAGTCTAAATCCCTAGTAAATAAACTATTCTCGAGAAAGAAGCTGTATAACCTGAGGATGAGAGATGGAGACTCAGTGGTAGAGCATTTGAACGCCTTCAATACTATGGTAAGTCAGTTAATATCTGTTGAGATTAAAATTTCAGATGAAGATAAATGTATTGGTTACTGTGTTCTTTACCAGACTCTCGGGATAGTATGGTTGTGGCCATAGATAGTAATACAAGTTCCTTGAAGTTTGATGAAGTGGTCTCATCCTTGTTGTCGAAGGAGATGAGACAGAAGAATATGGAAGGACATAACACAGATGCATTATTTGCAAGAGGATGTTCCCAGGAAAGAAATAGATCTAAGTTCTCAAGTGGGAGATCTAAGTCTAAGGGTAGATCTAAATCTCCTGAAAATTTTGTAAAGGTATGTTGGAGATGTGGAAAAGAAGGGCACTACAAGAAGCAATGTAGATCCAAAGTTGAGAAAAAGAAGGGATATGAAGAATCTCCTTCTACAAAAGAAAATACCTCCAAGGAAGAAGGAGGGGATGTGTACTTTTCTTCTTCAAGCACACATGCAGATCATGAGGCATGGTTGGTTGACTCTAGTGCATCTTCTCATATGACTCCCCACAGGGAGTGGTTCTACAAATATGAAAGGTATGATGGAGGTAATGTTTTCTTAGGTGATGATTCGACAACCAGAATCATAAGACGAGGAAAAGTCAAGTTAAGGCTCATAGATGGAAGGATTAGAACATTGTTTGGTGTTCTACACATCCTAGGTTTGGCTAGAAATTTGATTTATGTAAGAAAAATGGACGATGCAGGGGTAAAAACAATATTTGAAAAGGAAACCTGCAGAATGGTTCGAGGAGCAATGGTGTTTTTGAAGGCGATTCAATTTGGAACTTTGTATAAGCTTCAAGGAAGCATTATTAGTGATGGGTGTAATAGTTCCATTGTTCCTTATATTGGAGTTGAAGAAGAAAGAACTCCTACGATCTCTGGAGAAAAGGTTATGATGTGGCATCAAAGACTGGGGCATATTGGAGAGAAGGGTCTTTGACTACTACACAGTAAAGGTATGGTTGAAGGTATTTCTAACTGCTCTCTAGATTTTGATTTCTGTGAACATTGTCTATATGGGAAGCATAATCGGGTAAGATTCCCCTCTGGTGCAACAAGGACAAAAGGAATTTTATAACTAGTTCACAGTGATGTTTTTGGACCTGTGTCGGTCCCATCATTGGGAAAATATTTCTACTATGTCTCATTTATAGATGACTTCTCGGGGAATACTTGGACATATTTCCTCAGAAAGAAATCTGAATTCTTTGACAGGTTTAAAGAGTTTAAGGCTATTGTTGAGAATCAAACAAAGAAAAGAATTAAGGTGTTGAGGACAGATAATGGTGGAGAGTTCTACGGGAATGAATTTGAAGAATTCTATAAGAAGTGAGGTATATCAAGGTAGAAGACTACTCCATATACACCTCAGCAAAATGGAGTTACAGAAAGGATGAATAGGACGTTGATGGAAAAATCAAGGTGCATGCTCAGTGGTGCCAGGTCAGGGAAAGAATTTTGGGTAGAGGCAATGGGTACTACATGTTACCTGGTCAACAGATCACCCTCATCAGCATTAGATGACAAGACTCCACAAGAGGTATGGACTAGTAAGGAACCTTCTCTCACACATCTCAAGGTATTTTGTTGTGATGCATATGTTCATGTTCCAAAGGAAAATAGGAGTAAGCTAGATAAGAAGGTCGAAAAGGGTATCTTTATTGGATATAAAGATGGTCTCAAAGGTTATAAGATTTGGAACCCAACAACTAAGAAGGTAGTGTATTGCTGAGATGTGGTGTTTAGAGAAATGAAGGATGTTGTTCAACAGGAAGTCCTACCAAGTAAGGAAGAACAAGAGAAAATAGAGTTTGATTTAAAGGATGATGAGTTGGACTCTACAGAAGAATAAGAATCAAATGAAGAAGATCCTCATACTCCAATATTGAAGAGATCGGTTTGAGAAATAAGGCTACCAGAAAGGTATACTCCATATGATTTCCATTCAAATTTTGCTTTGTCTATTACTGATGATGATCCTAGAACTGTCAAGGAGGTAGTGGATTCAAAGGATGGAAATCTCTGGAAAAGGGCCATGGATGAAGAAATGGCATCTTTGGATAAGAATGAGGCTTGGGATCTAGTGGAGTTGTCGATTGGAAGAAATCCCATTAGCAGCAAATGGGTATTTAAAAAGAAGTTGAATGCAGAAGGAAAAGTGGAGAAATACAAAGCTTGGTTAGTAGCAAAGGGTTATTCCCAGGTTGAGGGAATTGATTTTTGTGAGATTTTTTCTCCTATTGCCAAGTTAACTTCTATAAGATTTATGTTATATGTTGCTGTTGCATTTGATTTTGAAGTAGAACAAATGGATGTGAAGACAACATTCCTACATGGGGATCTGGAAGAAGAAATCTATATGAAGCAACCAGAAGGTTATGTTGTGAAGGGAAACAAGGAGCTGGTATGCAAGTTGAAAAAGTCCCTGTATGGTTTAAAACAATCACCAAGGATGCGGTATCAAAAATTTGATACTTATATGCTAGGATTTGGCTTCACAAGAAGCAAAGAGGATCATTGTGTGTATTTTAAATTAATTGGTGATCATTTGATTTATTTGGTCTTGTATGTGGATGACATGTTGTTGATAGGAAACAACAAGGAGATTATCCAGGATGTGAAAACTCAATTGTCCTCTAAATTATACATGAAGGATCTCGGTGCTTCAAATTTTATTTTGGGCATGGAAATTAAAAGAGATCAAAAAAAGAGGAAACTATGATTAAATCAGAGAAAATATGTCGAGACAATATTGCAGAGGTTTAATATGTAGGAATGTAAATCGGTCAAGGTTCTTATTCTTGTTGGTGTAAGTTATATGCAAATCAGTGTCTCGAGACACAGGAAGAGGAGGAGGACATGTCTCGTGTTCCATATGTGAGTGAAGTTGGCAGTTTGATGTATGCAATGGTCTGTGCTAGACTGGACATTGCACATGCAGTGGGAGTTTTGAGCAGGTATATGTCAAAACCAGGGATGGATCATTGGACAACAGTAAAGAGGGTTTTCAGGTATTTGTGTGGCATTGCTAGCTATGGATTGTACTGCCAAGGAAGACTGGGATTGGACAAAGTGGTGGACATACATGGCTTTGTGGATGCAGATTGGGCTAGAGATCTAGATCGTAGGAGATCTACAAGTGGGTATGTGTTTAACCTATTTGGAGGAGCAATAAGTTGGATGAGCAAAATATAGACTATAGTGGCACTTTCAACTACAGAAGTTGAATACATGGCAGCCACTCATGAAAGTAAGGAAGCAATATGGTTACAAAGATTGTGTTCATGTATTGGGTTGGTACAACAAGCTGTAAGGATATATTGTGACAGTCAAAGTGTAATTTTTATGGCGAAGAAGCCAGCTTATCATTCAAAGACAAAGCATATTGATATTCAATATCACTTTGTGAGAGACATAACTGAAGAAAATAAAATATTGTTTATGAAGGTGGACACTTTGAAGAATATTGCATATTCATTAAAAAAAATTGTGAGCATTGAGAAGTTCTCTTGGTGTAGAGGATCCATGGGCATTGATGCCTTGTATTGTTGACTATGTAACCCTGTAACCCCTTGTATGCAAAGAAAACAACAAGTGGGAGAATGTTGGGAATGTGTTACATTCTTTGTAAGAGGATTGTGTGTTGTGTCAAGCACGCAGGGGGGTTTGAAGGCGGGGGGGGGGGCACTAGGTGCCCACTTTGGTGGTGCAGGGGGGTGAATTCCCCTGTGCAGGGGTTTGGGGGCAACGCCCTCGAGAATTTTTTTTTTGCCTCGAGAAATGTGTCACATATTTAGGTGTTTTTTCGGCACATGGTTTTTTACCGATGGTTTTCTATTTCCGGTTAAGGAATTGAGGTTGGAACCTTTACCTTTCATGTGTGCAGAACGACAAAATATGAAGTGGTAGTTGCAAATGTAAAGAACGAGATGCTCGACCACGTGGGTAAAAGCAAAAGCCGACAAAATGTGGGGCGTTTGAATGGACCAATGGAACTTTAGTTGTCCAACAACCACAAACTTTTTCGTTTTCTTGGATTTTTCTCTCTTTCCATCCATCTTTAGGGCTTTCCTCTCTTTGTGTATGGTTACTCTTTCTTTTTCTTTACTTTCATTTTCATATTATATGAAAAATGTTTAAGTATAATGGATTATTAAAACAAATTTTTTTTTTCTATAATAAATGTTATTTAAGTATTTTTAAATATATATTGTTTAAAGATATAAATAAATGTATTATTTAAATATTCTTAAATATATATTGTTTAAAAATATAAAAAAAATTATATATAGATTAATTTATACAGTTTTTATGTATATTATTTTTTAAAAATTAAAAGAGTACAACTATATTAGTTTAACTATGTAATATGATATGTATCATAATTTGATGTTTATATAAAATTAAAATGTTCAGATTAAACTTTGAAATCTTAAAAATCTCTAATAGATCATTGAACTTTGAAATCTTCAAAACAACCAATAGATTATGCCAATACATACATTATCTAGTATGTTTTTTTAATGTGTTAGTTATTTATATTTAACCTAAAACCATTTATTACTAGTTAGGAAGTTTGTTAATTTATGCAAATTTTTAATAGTAAATGTCTATATATGTGGGTGTGAGCTCATTATTAGAATTTTGGGTTGGTGTACTTTGGCTATGAGGAAGAGAGTTCATTTTAACTCCTTGCTTCATTAATTGAAGCAAGCTTCTAAAAATAAATGTTGAGCCACTTGCATTTGTGCTAATTATACATCATTTGTGTTAAGCTTCTAATATTGAAATGCCATATATATCATTATACATGTTGCATGGATTTTAGCATAGTTATTTGATCATTTTCCAAGTCCACCTATGAATGAGGAAGTCTTGTTTTTATCTAGAACTATAACTCTCACAACACCACACTTGCTTAAGTTACCAAGTGAAACCCCATAAAAAAAAAAAAATGTTTGAGATGATGAGAATTTATATGAGAAATGAGATATTGTACCTTAGATTTTACTAAAACCTTGCAATGATACAAGTATGTTGAATCTTGAAAGATAATTGAGTCATAGAGCAAAGATTATCTTTTATTATGGCATGATTCTTATTAACAACGCCGAGCGATTTGACTGCTAAAGTCTATGGAGGTATACATACCCTACCCCTCCTCTGAATTTGAAGTTGTGGCGTCTTAAGAGGTAGCAGACGTTTTTAACCATCAGACCCACTCAGGTTTTATATAAAATTATGATGTATAATATTTTTTGTTGTTAGCTAAATATCCCTCACTTACGAGGGCATCTAAGCATGAGCCCTTAACATGGTTGGATTTGAGGTGTCCCCAAAGGTTTCGAACCGGTGACTTCACTTACGGAGTGCCTTAATAGTGCACTCCCTCACTGAATGCTCTACACCACCAGGACCGATAAGTAATAAATATTAATGACATCATAATTTTTCAATTAAAATTAGTAAAGCATGATTTTATATAATTGAAATTACAATTTCTATTATTATTAACATTAAAGATTTCATATCATTATAACTTTCAACTTTCCATAGAATTTCTTCATATAAAATAACCCCTTGTTTGTGGTTGGATCTTTCATTTAAGATAAAAAGTTTCATATCATTATAACTTTCAAATTTTTATGGAATTTCTTGATATAAATAACTCCTTGTTTGTGGTTGGATCTTCCATTTAAGATAAAATTTTATTTCCAGAGAAAATATAAACTTTAAAACACTTTTGACAATAATTAAAGGAAAAGTTGCATGCCTTATCAAAATTTCAAATTCAGATGCATATAAGTGCACTTGGTATAACTAATTTGGAACATAGAACATTATTTGAGCAAAGCTTTGGTTTAACATTGAAAACTATTCTTCTCATAGGGAGGGATTTCAAAAAGATTGTAAAGTCCCCCCTTCACTTGCTAGATTATCTCTTTTTTCACCTTAAAGGAGAGTTCTATGGCAATAGGAGGGAGAACACATCTAAACAAAAAAACAAAAAATAAATTGGTATTCACACAAAGTACCTTGGAAATTTCAAGTCCATGTGGTTTATTTGATATTTCACCTCTATAATATACTTTTAAAACATAGAGGTAATTATTCTATGTCTTGAATGGTACTCTATGGAGAGTTAATGAACCATTGTAAATCCAAAGAGTTCTCATCATTCTTTCAATTGAGAATTGATCAATGTAAATCCAAATAGTTCTCATCATTCTTTCAATCCATAATGGATCAATGTAAAACCAAATAGTTATCATCGTCCTTTCAATTTATGATTGGTGCATAAGTATTAAATCTCAAAACTTTGGTAAACCTATGCAATTTAATCCCCAACTCTGGACAAAATAAACAACCACGAAAATATTTCAAAGATTTCAACTTGAACATTGTGTTTCAAATCAACTAATAATAAAATGAGATGGTTGCTTGATCCACTTGATATCCAATATATAATGATATTTTCAATCAGAAATATATGTCAGTGAATAGCATATATTTTTCGTATACAAACAACCATAATTGAATAATAAATATGACGTGAGCAACCAAACTTAGTGTAGAACCTTGCTTCAAAGAATTCAAGGGGTGCTATAATATCAATCTAGATTCTAACACCTATAAAATTTTAAATCCTTGAAACCAATGCAACATCTCAACAACATTTCCCAAATAACAATCATATTTGCAAACACTATTTGAATTTATTAGCCCATTCAAACCACATGTTAACACTAATTTTAGCAAGGATTCTTAACCAACAACAAGTGCAATTCCAACCAACCTATTGACTGGTTACAAGTCCAACCAACAAGGATTCTTAACCAAATTCTCCTCCTTCTCCCTCTTTTGGGCACCACAATTCTAAAAGGAATAGGAAGAGGAAGACTAAGAAGAAGAATTCACCAACCTCTGGTAGTCGTGTTGGAGATTTGTTACCAGCCTTTACGAGTCATGTTGGGGGCACAAGTCTAGTCACTGTGAGTCATATTGGCGTTAGTTCACCAACCTTCGCAAGTCACATTGGAGACATTTTGTTAGCATATGCGAGTCATTTTGGGGGAAAAATTCCAGTCACTGCAAGTCATATATACTAGCATTAGTTCACCAACCTCTGTGAGTCATGTTGGAGACAAGTCATCAACCTCTGCAAGTCATGATGGGAGCAAGAGCCCAATCCCTGTGTGATCTGTATTTATGAGTGAAATGAAAAGAATAACAAATTGAATACAATAACACAAAGATAATGAGAACAACATCAGATATCTAGTGAATAATAACTTCCATTGAATAAATAAAATAGGCTGACACTATAAAACTGTAGAACTGAAAACAACTTGCTCGAATGGTGGTAGCTATCTCTAAGAAGAGATGTGGCTGCTACGTGCATCTGTTCGGGCAAAATGAATACAATGAGGCTCCAGAGGCCTTCTTAACATTACTCATGAATTCCAAAACTCTAGACATCCAAAAACCTAACCCTAGGAGATGAAACACAAAAAGTTATGTAGGCCCTGATGGGTAAGCTGGTACCTCAAACTCCCAAGGTCATAACTTTTGCATACGACCTCTATTTTATGCATGTGATAGCCCGTTGGAAAGCTCATTGTGAGTCGTATTGGCATTATCTCACCAACCTTTGCAAGTCATGTTGGAGATGTGTTGTCATCCTATGTGAGTCATGTTGGGGGGAAAATTCTAGTCACTGCAAGTCATATATACTAGCATTAGTTCACCAACCTCTGTGAGTCATGTTGGAGACAAGTCACCAAACTCTACGAGTCATGATGGGTGAAAGAGCTCATCCCCTGTGTGATCTGTATTTATGAGTGGAACGAAAAGAATAATAGTCTAAATACAATAACACAGAGATATTGAGAATAACAACATATATCTAGTGAATAATAACTTCTATTGAATAAATAAAATAGGTTGAAACTGTAAAACTGTAGAACTAAAAACAAATTGATTGAATGGTGGTAGCTATCTCTGAGAAGAGATGTGGCTGCTACACACATCTGTCTGAGCAGAATTATTACAATGAGGCTCTAGAGGACTTTTTAACATTACTCATGAATGCCAAAACCCTAGACATCCAAAAACCTAACCCTATGAGATGAAACACAAAAATTTATGTAGGCCCAGATGGGTAAGTTGGTACCTCAAATTCCAGGGTTGTAACTTTTGCATACGACCTATGTTTTAGGGACGTGATAGCCCATTGGAAAGGTCTTTTCGATAACTACACATTACACCATCAAAATGTGACTCTGTCTCTAGTTTGAATGTGGCAAACCAAAAAAACATTGTTTAGGGCCCAAAATGGCCCTGGAAGTACATAAGGATGTACTGACATGAAAACTTCCAAAATAAGCCAGTTGGATTAGGTGGGCGACCACTAATCTCCACCTAGAAGATTTGCAAGGATTCAGACAACCCCAGAAGTGTAGAACCCACAATTACAAAGAAGTACAAAAGAATGTGTTGAACTAAAAACTGTCAAGAGGAGCCAGTTGGAATAGGTGGGTGGCCACCAATATCCACCTGGATCACTGTGGGTCATATTGGAGCTCAACAACCAGCCTCTGCAAGTCATGTTGGGAGCATGAATCCAATCTCTACTAGTCATGTGGGAGTTATGTCAGCAACACCTGCAAGTCATGTTGAAGACATGAAACCAACCTTTGCGAGTCATGCTCAGGAAAAAAGTCCAGTCACTAAAAGTCATACTGACAATAGTTCACCAACCTCTGTTATTCACGTTGGACACGTTCTGCCAGCCTCTGCGATTCTTGCTGGGGGAAAAATTCTAGTCCTTGCAAGTCATATTGGCATCAAGTCTCCATCCTCTGCAAGTCATGCTGGGAGAAAAAGTCTAGTCATTGTAAGTCATATTGGCATTAGGTCACCGACCTCTGTGAGTCATGTTGGAGACCAACAACCAACCTCTATGAGCCTTAACTTGACTTTTCCTCATCCTATGATTCTGGTTGTCGAATCATCACCTAAGAAAACATTACCTCCATCATACCTTTCATATTCGCAGAACCACTCCCTGTGGGGAGTCATATGAAAAGATGCACCAGAGTCAACCAACCATGCCTCATGATTTGCATGTGTGCTTGAAGAAGTCAAGTACACATCCCCTCCTTCTTCCTTGGAGGTCTTTTCTTCTGTAGAAGGAGATTCTTCAGATCCCTTATTTTTCTCAACTTTGGATCTACACTGCTTCTTGTAGTGCCCTTCTTTTCCACATCTCCAACATACCTTTACAAACTTTCCAGGAGATTTATATCTACCCTTAGACTTAGATCTCCCACTTGAGAACTTAGATCTATTTCTTTCCTAGGAATGTCCTCTTGCAAATAATGCGTCTGTGTTATGTCCTTCCATATTCTTTTGTCTCATCTCCTTTGACAACAAGGATGAGACCACTTCATCAAACTTCAAGGAACTTGTATTACTACCTATGGCCACAACCAGACTATCCCGGGAGTCTGGTAAAGAACACAGTAAACTAATACATTTATCTTCATCTGAAATTTTAATCTCAATAAATACTAGGAAGAGGAAGACTAAGAAGAAGAATTCACCAACCTCTGGTAGTCATGTTGGAGATTTGTTACCAACCTTTACGAGTCATGCTGGGGGCACAAGTCTAGTCACTATGAGTCATATTGGCGTTAGTTCACCAACCTTCGCAAGTCACGTTGGAGACGTGTTGTCAACATATGCGAGTCATGTTGGGGGAAAATTCCAATCACTGCAAGTCATATATACTAGCATTAGTTCACCAACCTCTGTGAGTCATGTTGGAGACAAGTCATCAACCTCTGCAAGTCATGATGGGGGCAAGAGCCCAATCCATGTGTGATCTGTATTTATGAGTGAAATGAAAAGAATAACAAACTGAATACAATAACACAAATATACTGAGAACAACATCAGATATCCAATGAATAATAACTTCTATTAAATAAATAAAATAGGTTGAAACTGTAAAACTGTAGAACTGAAAACAACTTGCTCGAATGGTGGTAGCTATCTCTAAGAAGAGATGTGGCTGCTACGCACATCCATTCAAGCAAAATGATTACAATGAGGCTCCAGAGGCCTTCTTAACATTACTCATGAATTCCAAAACCCTAGACATCCAAAAACCTAACCCTAGGAGATGAAACGCAAAAAGTTATGTAGGCCCTGATGGGTAAGTTGGTAGCTCAAACTCCCAGGGTCGTAACATTTGCATACGACCTCTGTTTTAGGCATGTATAGCTCGTTGGAAAGTTCATTGTGAGTTGTATTAGTGTTAGTTCACCAACCTTTGCAAGTCACATTGGAGATGTGTTGTCGTCCTATGCGAGTCATGTTGGGGGAAAAATTCCAGTCACTGCAAGTCATATATACTAGCATTAGTTCACCAACCTCTGTGAGTCATGTTGGAGACAAGTCACCGACCTTTGTGAGTCATGGTGGGGGAAAGAGCCCTATCCCTGTGTGATCTGTATTTATGAGCGGAATGAAAAGAATAACAATTTGAATACAATAACACAGAGATATTGAGAACAACGACATATATCTAGTGAATAATAACTTTTATTGAATAAATAAAATAGGTTGAAACTGTAAAACTATAGAATTGAAAACAAATTTTTCGAATGGTGGTAGCTATCTCTAAGAGTAGATGTGGCTGCTACACGCATATGTCCAAGAAGAATTATTACAATGAGGCTCTAGAGGCCTTTTTAACATTACTCATGAATGCCAAAACCCTAGACATCCAAAAACCTAGCCCTAGGAGATGAAACACAAAAAGTTATGTAGGCCCAGATGGGTAAGTTGGTACCTCAAATTCCAAGGTCGTAACTTTTGCATACGACCTCTGTTTTAGGCGCGTGATAGCCCGTTGGAAAGGTCTTTTCGATAACTACACATTAAACTGTCAAAATGTGACCCTGTCTCTAGTTTGAATGTGGCAAACCAAAAAAACACTGTTTAGAGCCCAAAATGGCCCTGGAAGTACATAAAGATGTACTGACATGAAAAATTCCAAAATAAGCCAGTTGGATTAGGTGGGCGGCCACTATTCTCCACCTAGAAGATTTGTAGGGATTCAGACAACCCAGAAGTGTAGAACCCACAATTACAAAGAAGTACAGAAGAATGTGTTGAACTAAAAACTGTTAAGAGGAGCCAGTTGGAATAGGTGGGTGGCCACAAATATCCACCTGGATCACTATGGGTCATATTGGATCTCAACAACCAACCTCTACAAGTCATGTTGGGAGCATGAATCCAATCTCTACTAGTCATGTGGGAGTTATGTCAGCAACACCTGCAAGTCATGTTGAAGACATGAAACCAGCCTTTGCGAGTCATGCTCGGGAAAAAATTCCAGTCACTAAAATTCATACTGACAATAGTTCACCAACCTTTGTTATTCACGTTGGACACATTCCGCCAGCCTCTACGATTCTTGGTGGGGGAAAAATTCTAGTCCCTGTAAGTCATATTGGCATCAACTCTCCATCCTTTGCAAGTCATGCTGGGAGAAAAAGTCTAGTCATTGTAAGTCATATTGGCATTAGGTCACCAACCTTTGTGAGTCATGTTGGAGACCAACAACCAACCTCTACAAGTCATGCTAGGAGTGCAATTCCAGTCATTGCTAGTCATACTGGACAAATGTAAACAACCTACGAGTCATGTTGAATACAAGCAACCATCCTCTGTGAATCATGCTGAAAATGCAAGTCCAGTCACTACAAGAGTTACTGGCACTAGGTCACCAACCTCTACAAGTAATGTTGGAGACCTGCAACTATCCTCTACTAGTCATGCTAGGGGAAAGCAACCAGCCTCTGTGAGTCATGCTGGGAGTGCAAGTCCAGTCACTATGAGTCATACTGGCACTAGGTCACCAGACTCTGTGAGTCATGTTGGAGACCTGCAACTAGCCTCTGTTAGTAATGTTAGGGGAAAGAAAATAACCTTTGCAAATCATGCTGGGAGTGAAAAACCAACCTTTTCTAGTCATCTTGGAGTTATGTCACCGACCATTGTAAGTCATGTTGGAAGCATTGATAATGTTGAAAAGCCTAGATGAATAGGACATAAGCCCAAGTTCCCTTGTAATATTTTCAAGGGATATCACCTAACTCATGTGTGCCCTGGAATTCTAGTGGTATGAAGAACATGGTCCTTGTCTGACAACCCTTCTAGTTCTGAGTCATCTTCGATTGCCCAACAATATATTAAACTAGTGGTTCAGGAAGTGGTCGCATTGATGCAATCTTTGGCCAATCCCACTCTTCTTTTAGGGAGTGAAGTATCTTTTGACTATGTCTTTAGCATTTCTAGTTCAGTGCCTTCTGGACAAGGGGGAATTCCATGCTCTTAGAGGACGCTCCCTCCAAGTTCTAGGGTGGTTTCCTTTTATTGGAATGATCTTGTTGAGCCTCAACTTCCTTCTTTTTCACCTTTCCAGATAATGTTTAGAGTTGATTCAATAGATATTCGTGGAAGTATTTTAGATGAAGGATCCTCTGGGTTCTCCTAAGGTTGTGTCAGCTACCAACGAGTTGTTGGATTTCGACAGAAGACCTACTGAATGTTTGGGGATTCTTCCACAGTTTCCCATCACATTAGGTGGGAATACTATCCTAGTCGATCTTTTAGTGGTGCCAAGCCCTTTGGATTTTAGTATCCTTCTTGGACATGATTATGTTTATGCTATGAATGATGTGGTCGCTACTCTCTTTTGTGTGATGCATTTACCTCACAATGGAAGAATTATCACTATTGATAATATTTCATTTGATAATCACCATCCTAGTTTGACTTAGTCTCTGATTACCCCTTGGTCTATTCCTAGTGTTCAAGTAGACTCTTCCCTTCCACAGGTCAATTATGTGGCGTCTTATCCTCAATGTTCAATTGCTTTTAGGAAGGATCCTTTATAATCATGTTCTCCTTATAGAGACAAGGTCTCAAAAATTGATCAGGTGTTGTATCCAATGGGGGCAGGTGAACCTTTTCTTTCCTCTTTTGTATTGAGTAATCTGACATTTCCTTTTGACTATGATCTTAATGTTTTTGAGACCTCAAGCCCTGGTATTGGTGAGTCTTCGAGTCTCAGTTTCTTGGATATTGAATTGCCTTTGAGTGAGGATATCCTTGAAGCTATGATTATGGATTTTCAACTTCTTCCTTAACTCGAATCTTTATAGGTTGTTTACCAAAGAAACCCTTGGCCTAAGCCTAGCAACAATCTCTACCTACAGAAGTATTAAGCACAAGCTACAAGGTTTTGAGGTACTTTGTACATATTGTACTTTTAGGGTGTCTTATTTTCAAGTTTTGTATTCCATAGAACATGTTATCATTAGAGGTTTTTGTATTGGACTTATTGACTTATGGGTGAGTGTTTTTGGTCTTATATATATAAATTTGGAAACATTTTTATTTGGTACATGTTTTTCGTGTTGATCTATTCTAACAGGTAATGATATCGAAACTGGCATATGAGTTAGATTTTTCCCCTCCATGCATATTTTGCATTATCTATTTCTTGTTTCATTTTGCCTTAGGATCGACCCCACTGAGTTGAAACACAGAGCC
Organism: Picea engelmannii; assembly: GCA_009831015.1. NCBI lineage: Eukaryota > Viridiplantae > Streptophyta > Pinopsida > Pinales > Pinaceae > Picea > Picea engelmannii. The sequence goes on from ML776869.1 coordinate 1,068,081, forward strand.
TTATTTGTTGTTTAGAGGTGTTGTAATTCATGATGCAGAGCCTACCGTCATGGGTGCCCTAGTTAGAACCTTGTTTGTAGTTTGGTGCCCATGCTAAAGTACTTTCATAGGCTCAAGAGCCCTGTTTAATCTTACCATGACTTTGTGTTGAAGCCTCATATCTTCTTCTCAATCTTTTTCTGGCCAATACCTATGGGGCTCCCTCATTTATGTGTTGAGTTGTAATACTACATTGCATTATGTTTCTTGTGCTTTTGAGCCTATTGTCGGCTACATCTCGCTATTTTTTGGCCACTTTCTTGTGCATTCTCATCAGTTACTAGCCTTGGAATCTTTGTCTTTGCAACTTGAAACATGTATCCCTGGAGGAAACATTCACCTAAGTGTCCATATCATACACTTGCTTCCTTGAATATAGCACAAGTATGTTCCTTGCACTTGGAACTAGTTTGCTTTCCTGCAACACTTGTTTCCTCCAATGTATTATAACATTCTTTTACTCTTTTTCAAGCTTTCATAATGTGAAAAAGACAAAAAAAAATTCAAATAACAAAAAAAAGAGTGTGGGAGTGAGTCTTCTACATCATTATTAGCAACAATAAAGTCACCTCTAAACAAAGCACAAAGTTTTGAGCCTAGTCTCAACAATTTGGCTTTAATATGGCTTTAGGAAACCGATCCAGTAACATGGATTTTTTACTCCTTCAGCTGGTTATTCTTCCAGTCACTATGAAGATTTTGTCGTTGCCTCCTGCATTGCAGACTGATGTCAATGTTAATTTTCATTCCATGCTACCTAAGTCACATATTGTGTCGTGTATTTGTTCAAAGGAAGTTTTAGTCTGTGTCGGCCATTCTGTGGAATTCTGTGACTTTGTGTAACGTTCCCCGGCCATCAACCCACTGGTTGGGCAATGCTACTATGTGGAACAAAATCATTCTCATACTTAATTAATAACATGCATTTAAATCAAATTAAACACATTTAACTCAGAGTAAGCACAAGATTACTACTAATATAAATAATCCCTGGCATTAACAATAATTCATATGCACAACAGAATACATGATACATATAAGCATCACAGGCATGCAAAACATAATATTAATCATAAGTTGATACTTATCTTTGAAACCATGGTAATTCCACCAACTGCGTGTAGACCTTCCATGAACCTCCCAACCTTAGACCATGTTGCTCATCACTCTCTACAGTAGGTCACCCCCAAGATGAGACTAAGCTCCATCGGGTAAGGAATCCTAGGCTAGGTAAGGTTTACAGGAAGAATACACGTAAAAGAAGGAGGATTCTCTTCCAGGAACCACTTATGCCCACTGCCCACAAACTCTCCTTCCCCACATGCCTGTCCTGCCCTTGGAGTATACACCTTCTCTGTCACCTAGACATTCATTCGAATGTTAACCTCCCTTGCCTTGGGCTTCAGCAATAGATCAGACTGGAAATCTCCGAGCTCTGTGGCAGCTACAGGGTTCCTTCCAAGAGCTCTCTCCTTCCTCCGCGCTCTCACCTGGAGAGAGTCGCTCACAGGCTTGGTAAAACATGTATCTTCAACAACAATCACCTCCCTCACCTGCAGAGAGGTTACACACAGGTCATACAACCAGTTTCCTTAATCTCGTTCCTGTACAAAGCAGAAAAACAACAAGGCTCAGCAACGAACATACAACAGCAACAAACCACACCCAGCCAAGAACTGCGTGGCCGCTATAGTGAACTGGGACAACAAACATGGGTTTCCCAAACAAATGACAGATAGACACTTCAATGTAACAAGGCTCAGCAATTACGAGACACCTTGGGTTTCCCCAACCAGCAATAAAGGACAGATTCACGACTTTGGTTTCAGAGATGTGTAAGGTGTACAGAGATTCCATGCAGAGACTCCCACAGTTCAGGTAAAGGATCCAGCATAAAACACCCAACAGAGGTCGATCTAGAATGCCCACCCATTCAAATGGAATATGGAGAATGGACTCCCCGACTCATGTGATGGATGGAGGAATTGGAAGGTCAAACCCCAGATTCAGGTGATGTTTGGAGGAATGTTGACCCAACTCCCATGCAACAGTCGACGGAATGGAAAGTGAACCCCCAAAATGACTCATTTCCTGGGTTAAATCACATGCGCCTGGGTCGACACATGTCACCCATGAAGCTGCATGCATTCCATCAGCATGTGTTCCTCCCCAGGAACTTAGGAAAAAACATAGATTTCACATGGCTTTTGGAATAATATTAAAATATTATTCCCAAGGACTTAAGCCCCTAGGCTCAACACTTAGCCTCTCTTTCCAACCTTCCAGCACCCAATCCCTTACCCAGGCTTTGTGGAAGCTTAGTCCCCCATCACTCATTCATCATGGTCAGTCCACACACAGAGATGTTTATCTTCATTAATAATGTGCATAGTTACATGTACAAAATCAAGCTCTTGGCCTTCAACACTTAGGTTCCCTAGCCTAATAACTCATAACCCCATCATCTTATATAAACTTAGCTCACCAGCCTATAAATCATAATTACAATTCATAATGGAATCGGGGCAAGTCCTTGGGGTATTGCAATCCGCTCCCCTTATTTTTGCACTCTCCTCAGTGCAACTTTCACACAACATCAGCAAGATTTCCAAAATATTCAAAAATATGCAGGTATTATGCCCGCATAGCGTCCTTGGGACCATACCAGGTCCATTGGACCTTTACAAGCTCAATAGCTCAATTTCGGAGCTATTTTATTTTCCTGTCCAATATGCGCACAGGATGCACTTGCAGGACACCTTGTTGCTCCACCTGAATCACATTCCAATTGATTACATGATTAGCATCAGGTATATATATTTCTTAAGTAATGAAATATGAGACACATTATGTACAGTCATGGATGCATTAATGCAATCATATATGCAATGTATATATATGTATATACAGACAATTTTAATAACATTATAATTGTATACAACATACACAACATACAATAAATAGAGAATTGTACTTATCTTTTGATTGAGAAGACCTTCCACCCCTGAGCAGGGTTATGACTCCATCGGGGAAATGGCTTCCCAAGATAGCCATGGTCCATAATCCTTATCCACATGGTCTAAGCCAAGGTACTAGACCTCAGCAGCACTCCAACCATTCAAACCTCAGTAGCACTCCAACCAACGGTCTCTCATTCCCCACATGCATGTCCCACCCAGGAGTATACACCTTCACAAGCATAGTCCATCGGTTCTACACCTCCCTTTCCTTGGGCTTCAACAACAGGCCGGATTGGAAGTCTTAGAGCACCGTGGCTTGAGGAGTTCCAACTGCCCTCAAAGGTTTCCAAGAAGCATCTTCTTGAGATACTCTTTGTAGTCAACATTTTAACTTTTATCAACATCATCTCATCTGCATCAACCACATGCAGTTATCATGAGAGAACATAAAAGAATTCATTTAGGAACTCCAATTAGTTCGAAAGGAAATTCAACTTTTATCCCCAAAACATGACATTCTATTTCATGATTCATCTTGGTTGTTGCCATATTATGAATGCAGCCATCCTTGTGATTTTCCACAAGCACCAAACTGCATACAATTTTCCTGCAAGACTTCATCTTGCATACTGCCAACAAATTATCAGTATTTTCTGTACATCATAATTCAACATGTACAACATCTTATGCAATGATCTTAGAATTTCCTGCACCTAGCAATTCAACCACAATTACCAAACAACTTGACCAAATAGAATGATTCATCATTCTATGCATATGCATGTTCATAATTAACAACAGTAAGTTTATTATTTCAATTTTCTGAATATAAAATTTTATGTAGTCTCTATTCCTGTGACTACCTAGCTTGTAACTTTCCTATTGCAATGTTTAACAGTTGCTGAAATGTTCTCAACTTCATGGGTTAGCAACATTTCAGCCATTAGTATAATTATTTCCATGCAATAATATATATGCATGTACTTACAAAACATATTCAACCATTGCATTTAGTATACAATTCTATCATTTATTATGCATGAGTGCAATTCTCAATGCATTCTTATTCAGTACACCTTGCATTGGATTACATAATGCTCTCTATCTCAATCATGTATCTCACCATCCATGAGTTGGAATTCTGGCCAATGTGTTGCCACCTTCTCCATACACTTCCTATTATCTTCCCAATTAATTGGATGCCTTCCTTTTTGACCTGAACATTACACCAAGAATATAATTATGTGGTGTTCATTAGTGTTAGCAAAAAGGTTGCAGCCCAAGTTTTATTTAAAAGTAGGAAGCTTTTAGTACCTGTGTGGCTCATAACCTTTCCATATCCATACCTTGCCATATCCAACCAAGTCCTCGTCTTATACATGACTAGCTTACTAGAATTTATTCCTATAACTAGTTTTTATCTTTAATTCTTTGTTTATTACCGCATAACCAAATTAACATGACATTTTACTATGTCAGTGCATTCAGAAGCCAAAAAGATTTGAATTATTATAGGCCTCCAGCATTTACCACCTCCAGTGGTATGCATTCAAATAATATAATCATGTGATTTTATAAAATAGCTCTGGTTAAGGAAATTCTTACCAAAATTTCCTTTCAGCAATTATGCAAAAAGAGTGATAAAAAAAAAACTCATACCTACATGACTGTATTTAATAATTTTTTTTTTTTTATACTACTTGAATGTCTGATAACAGTAAAAGATTTCATGCTTCTTTTATCAAACTTATAACCAACACTTCAGCTCTCTGTTGCTTCCTTCCTTATGCAACAACATCACCAACAATACTTGCAACATGCAAGCATTCTTTCCTTGGGCTGACCAAACGAGCCACAACATACTTGCTGCCACAAAATTGCAGCAACTTCTTTCTGACTATAAATTTTTTTTTTTCTTGTTGATCCCAGAAGTATTCAATTCTTCCTAGATTCCTAAATCTTCTTGTGCTCTCCATTTTAATAACTATGCATGATTATTCCTTCACTGAGCACTTTCGACGCAGTTCCCCCACCTCAGCGGGGTCTGTTGACCTCCCAATCAATGGATCTTCAACTCTCGGAGCTGGAGCAGCTCTTCGAGTCCCTACTAGAACCTCCATGACATATTGTAACATTCCCCGACTGTCAACCCACTGGTCGGGCAACACTACTGTGAGGAACAACATCATTCTCATACTTAATTAATAACATGCATTTAAATCAAATTAAACACATTTAACTTAGAGTAAGCACAATATTACTGCTAACATAAATAATCCCTGGCATTAACAATAATTCATATGCACAACAGAATACATGATACATATAAGCATCATAGGCATGCAAAACATAATATTAAGCACAAGCTGATACTTATCTTTGAAACCGTGGTAATTCCACCAACTGCGTGTAGACCTTCCACGAACCTCCCAGCCTTAGACCACGCTGCTCATCACTCTCAATAGTAGGTCACCCTCGAGATGGGACTAAGCTCCACTGGGTAAGGAATCCTAGGCTAGGTAAGGTTTACAGGAAGAATACACATAAAAGAAGGAGGATTCTCTCCCTGGAACCACTTATGCCCACTGCCCACAGACTCTCCTTCCCCACATGTTTGTCCCACCCCAGGAGTATACACCTTCTCTATCACTTTCCATTTTGTCGACTGTTGCATGGGAGTTGGGTGGGCATTCCTCCAAACATCACCAAAATCTAAGGTTCAACCTTCCAATTCCTCCATCCATCACCTGAGTCGGGGGGTCCATTCTCCATCTTTCATCTGAATGGGAGGGCATTCCCGATCAACCTATGTTGGGTGTTTTATGCTGGATCCTTTACCTGAATGTGGGAGTCTCTGCGTGGAATCTCTGTACACCTTACTCATCTCTGAAACCAAAGTCGTGAGTCTATCTTTTATTCATGGTTGGGGAAACCCAAAGTGTCTCATAGTTGCTTAGCCTTGTTACACTAAAGCATCTGTCTATCATATGTTTGGGAAACCCGTGTTTGTTGTCCCAGTTGACTGTAGCGGCCGCGCAGTTCTTGGTTGGGTGTGGTTTGTTTTTGTTGTAGGTTCGTTGCTGAGCCTTGTTGTTTTTCTGCTTTGTACGGGAACGGGATTATGGAAACTGGTTGCATGACCTATGTGCTGCAATTGCAACTCTTTCAGCTCTGGCATACTCATTCTATAAGGAGCTTTTGACCCTAGAGCTGCTCCAGGCATAAAATTTATAGAGAAATCGATATCTCTCTTCGGAGGTAGTCTGGGTACTTCTTGAAATATGTCTTCAAACTCTATTAGTACCGCATGGTCTGCAATCTTTGAGACTTCATCTATGGATGCTTCCTCCACACGGGCTGCAAACAATTGATATCCTTTCATGTAGCACTTTTTCAACTGCATTGCTGAGATTTCTCTAACAACCACAGCTCTGGGAATTCCTTGGACTATTTTTCAATTCCCCTCCTCATCCAAGAATGTAAATTCCTTATTACGACAGTCCAAGAGGGCATGGTGCTGGTCCAACTAGTCCATCCCAATTAAATAGTCATAAGAGCCTAAAGGCAGAATATTCAATTCAGCCTTCGTGCTCAATCCCTTCATGTCCACCAGACAGGACTTAACCAACTCAGTGACTTTCCTCTTGGTTCCTGTAGCCAACTTCACTAACCAAGACTTTTCATGTTTGCTTCTTGATAATTGCAAACTTTCCACCACCCTAAAATCCACATAACTATGGCTAGGCCCTGAATCAATTAAAATAATAAATGGTTGGTTGTTAATCATACCTTCCACTTCAATCATGTGCGACTGAAATTCAACTTGCTTGTTATCCAGGGCCGTATAGATACTTGGCATTATACTGCCCATGTCCTCCACTATTTCAGACAGTTGAACAAAGTAACTGTCAAGAACAAGTATCCTTTACAGAGGATGGACGATCTTTTCGATCAGTTGAAAGGTGCGAAAATATTTTGGAAGATAGATCTCAGATCGGGATATCACCAGGTAAGAATAAAGGATGATGACATCAACAAGACCACCTTTAGAACAAGGTATGGTCATTACGAGTTCATAGTGGTACCTTTTGGGCTGTCAAACGCACCTGATGTTTTTATGTCCTTGATGAATGGTGTATTCAGGGACTATCTAGACAAGTTTGTCATAGTCTTCCTGGATGACATTTTGGTGTATTCCAAGTTAGAGGAAGAGCATGAACAACACCTGAGGATGGTGTTGCAAGTGTTGAAAGAACACCAGCTTTATGCCAAGTTGAGAAAATGCTTGTTTTATCAAAGGAAGATCCATTACTTGGGGCACATTATTTCAGAAGAAGGGATCATTGTGGATCCTGAGAAGGTTGAGGCCATCAGAGAATGGTCAGCGCCAAGGAATGTGGCAGAAGTTATATCCTTTATGGGTCTAGCGGGCTATTACAGAAGGTTTATCACAGGGTTCTCAAAGATAGCTCACCCTATCACTTCCTTGCAAAGGAAGGAGGAAAAGTTTCAGTGGACTAAAGAGTGTGAGAAAAGTTTCCAGCGATTGAAGCAGCTGTTAACCAGTGCTCCAATCCTGAGGATTGCAGATCCAAATGTAGATTTCATAGTATGCATTGATGCATGCAAAGAAGGACTGGGAGGGGTCCTCAGTCAGAATGGATTCGTAATCTGATATGAGTCCAGGAAATTAAAAGAGCACGAGAAGAACTATGCACTCCATGACTTGGAGTTGGCAGCCATAGTTCATGCTCTAAAGAAATGAAGGCATTACCTCATGGGAAGGAGGTTTGAACTCAGAACAGATCATAACGGTCTGAAATATTTGTTTGATCAGCCAACCTTAAACGCTAGACAAAGTAGGTGGCTAGAATTTTTGTGTGAGTACAACTTTAAGATCAAGCATATCAAAGGAAAGGAGAATAAAGTGGTTGATGCACTCAGCAGGAAGGTGCATGAATTACATGCTACAACCATTAGAATGTATCGAACTGATATTAAAAGAAAAATTCTGGAGGCTACAGATGTAGATCTGCAGTACAGAGAATTGGTAGACAAGCTACAGCAGGGTAAGATGCCACAGAAGATGGAAATTTATAAATTGGAAACCGATGGAATACTACTATACAAGAACATAATTTTTGTACCCAATGTCTAGTGTTTGAAACAGATGATTTTGCAGGAGATGCATAATGTGCCTTAAGCAGGGCACCCTAGATATCATAAAATAGTAGCAGCGGTCAAGAGCCATTACTTTTGGCCAGGTATGAAGAGAGAGATTATTGAATACATCGCCAGATGTATGGAGTGCCAGAAAGTTAAAGCTGAGCATAGGCACTTGCTTCAACCTTTACCCATTCCTGAGTGGAAGTGGGAAGTGGTGACAATGGACTTTATTACAGGATTGCCCAGAACAAGAAAGTTGGATGATTCGATCATGGTAGTGATGGAAAAGCTTACAAAATCTGCCCATTTTATTCCACTGAAAACTTCTCACAAGGCACCAGATGTTGCTGATATTTTCGTGAAGGAAGTGGCACAATTGCACGGAATTCCTAAAACAATTGTGTTTGACAGAGACCTGAAATTCACCTCGAATTTCTGGAAAGGATTTTTCAAAGGATTCAGAACGAATCTGAACTTTAGTATAGCTTATCATCCTAGTCTGATGGAGAGACAGAGAGGGTGAACAAAGTAATAGAAGACATACTGAGAATGTATGTGATGGAAAAACCATCAAGATGGGAAGACTACCTGCACTTGGTAGAATTCGCCTACAAAAATGGGTATCATGCATCATTGAAGATGAGCCCATTTGAAGCACTTTATGGAAGAAAGTGCAATACTCCAGTAAGCTGGGATAATCCAGCTGATAGAGCAATAGTTGGGTTAGAGTTGCTCAAGGAGATGGAGGACCAAATGATAAAAATTAAGTAGAATTTGAAAACTGCCCAGGACAGGTAGAAAAGTTATGCTGATAAGAACAGAACCCACAGAGAGTTCAAAGTGGGTGATCATGTTTTCCTGAAAGTGAAAGCTAACAGGAGCTCCCTGAAGTTGGGAAGTTGCGCCAAGTTGGCAGCCAGATTTTGTGGGCCATTTGAAATCCTGGAAAGGACTGGGCCAGTTGCATATATGCTTGCATTACCTGCATCTATGACTGTACATAATGTGTTTCATGTTTCATTTCTTAAGAAATATATACCATATGCTAATCATGTTGTCGATTGGAATGTGATTCAAGTGGAACAAGAAGGTGTCCTGCAAGTGCATCTTGTGCGCATATTGGATAGGAAAAACAAACAGCTCCGGAATCGAGCTATAGGGCTTGTAAAGGTCCAGTGGACATGGTACGATCCTGAGGACGCGACATGGGAGCATGGAGATGTTATGCGAGCAGAGTACCCGCATCTTTTTGAAAATTTTGAAAACCTTGTAGATGCAGTGTAAAGTTGCACTAAGGACAGTGCAAAAAAATAAGGGGAGGGGATTGTAATGTCCCCAAGGCCGAGCCCTGTTGTAAATCATGTCTATGAAGTATAAAGCTTACATTATGAATTGTAATGATGTTTTATAGGCTGGTGACCCAAGTTTATATAAGTTGGTGGGCTTATGTGTTATTAGGCCGGAGAGCCTAAGTGTTAAGTTCGGGAGCCTGCTTTTGTATATGTAATCATGAAGAACATTAATAAAAATATAAACATTGTTGCATGCAGACTGACCATGATGAATGAGTGATGGGGGTCTAGGCTTCCACAGAGTGGGTAAGGGATTGGGGGCTAGGAGGTTGGAAGGAGAGGCTAAGTGTTGAGCCCAGGGGCTTAAGTCCTTGGGAATAATATTTTAATATTATTCCAAAAGCCATGTGAAATATATGTTTTGTCCTAAGTTCCTAGAGAGGAATGCATGTTGATGGAGTGCATGCAGCTTCATGGGTGACATGTGTCGAACCGGCACATGCAGTTAAAAACTGCAGAAGTCAGTTGTGGAGGGGGTCGCTCCTCATTCCATCATCCGTTGCCTCTGATTTCAGATACCCTCATGCAGCTCTGACAACTAGAAAACTGAGACATCTTCCTGAAGACCAAAACATCATCCATCTGATTCCATTATTGGTTTGTGTCTACCCTTGACATACCTATTCATCATTGAGAGAACTGGTCAGGAGGGGAAAGTCGACTTGTGAGTTCAAGAGCCCATTCTATCCACCATTGCCAAGTTGAATCCGTACCTGTTATCCACATTTTTGGTCATCAAGATGATGTCATGATAATGTCATGATGATGAGAAAATCAAACTCTTCACTAAGAACATTTTCCTGAAAAAGGTTACATTTGTCAGCTTCCAAAAATCATATTTTGAAGATAGTTCGCAGGCTGCATATATACTCTCCTGCGAGAATACTTCATTCTCGCAGGCTGCATTAAGCTTGGGTGCAAACTTCTCACACTGTGCTAATGGTTAGGGTGCTAACATGTTTTTAAAGGAGGAAAATGGATGAGTTGGCTTTCGAATGGTTGGCAAAGTACTGACTTTCCAGATATCTTGGGATCATTCCCTATCCAAGTAACCAATCTATCTTCTCCTATATATTGAGGAGATTGCTCATGGAAAAGGTTAGAGAAGAAGCAAGCTAGCAAGAGATTGATTGGAGAATTAGTGCAAGACTGTATGGAGGACTAATGCTACAGCAACAAGAGACAATAGCAAGGTTATCATATGTGGTTGATTTTCTTCATGCATGAGAAAATGTGTGTGTCAGAGTTAGGAGCCATCGAAAGGAGACCTGCGACATCAAGGCTCAGGTTGTAAGTTTCACTTTCAATTAATCAATACAGTAATATATCCCTTTCCCATAAAGATGATGTCACTTTATTACATAATTCCTTGATCATATGTATAGACTAGCCATTGAATATATTAAACTGCCTTTACTTCGATTGGTTTGTACTGTTTGTACTGTTGTGATCTGAATGGTGCAAGAGCATTGGAGCGAAGCTGGGAACAACTGAGATAAGGAAAGCATTCATAAGGTATGTCCACAATCCTTACTCCTTAGTTCATTCAATATGCTAGATCTAGGGAAAGTGTATTATTCTGTCCTGTTTTGTTCTAGATCCAGGTGGATCTAGGGAGATTGGTCTGTGTCCGCACTCACGAATTTATCCTTAAACAAAATTGGCGAATCCACTGGGGAACTTATTCCTTTTGTCTTTATGGTTTTGAATTTTCTGTGGCCATTTTCTCTATTTGCCTTTTTCTCTTGATTTGTCAGTCTCTAAATCCTCAGGATACCCTGAGAGACCTTCTGGATCAAAAAGCCAGTTGAAATTTTGCTTGATTTTTCAAATTTGTCATTAGTTTCAGGGATTCTCGCACTGTGCCCATTAGCAGCCTACGAGAATCATTGAAGTTCGCAGTCTAAACATATGTTTCAGTGTGAATAGTTCGCAATCTGCATCAAAGTTGCCTGCGAGAAGCTTAGTTTCTCGCACTGTGTTACACACTAGCCTGCGAACATTTTTTGAAATTTTTTGAATTCAAGTTATGATTTTTGCAATTGCTCAGTAAGGTTGAATTACATATTTTTGACTCTTTGGATCACTGGCTTACATATCTTTTTCTTAGTTTTGCTTGCTGGATCTGATCTAGGTTTTCTAGGCTTTTCTTGCTTTGGTAACTTGACTTTCATCTCTTAGCTTTTATTGGCATTCTTCTTCTCTTTGGCTACTGGAGTTGAATGTGTCGTGCTGGTTAAGAATCAGTGATTGTTTGGAAGTTAAGTGTCTGGTGTTTCTTATTTGATTGTTGGTTCCAAAGGACAATTTTCATTTGCATTAAGAAACTCCTTGGTTTGCTTTTTGTTTTTGCTTTCATTGAAAGTTTTGGTTGGATTGTCATTGATTGTTTGATATTGGTGATTTGATTTTCTTTTCTCCGTCATCAGAGTTCTTCTTGGAAAGTGAACCACATGTTTTCTTCAAGTTTTTGTTTTTGCTTTGTTGAAAACATTGAAAATCAAAGTTTTAGAGTATTGAAGTTTTGAAAAAGACATTTAGAAGTTGTTCATTGATTCATGATTGTTGCATTCATATCTGAAAGGAAATTGAGGATTGCACTTGCATTGTAGTAAATGAGATTGATTTGGAAATTGTTTTCTCTCTCCCATAACTAGGATTCATCGAATGAAAAGACTTATATTTCATCATATCCTTGCATTTTTTGGGTCAGAGTCACACATCATGAGTTTCATTTCTGTTACCTGTGAGTAAACAACAACCATTAAAAACATTGCGTAATATTAAAATTGATCTAGTAGCTCTTTTCTAGGGCTCTTTTACACTAACATTTAGCTAGGCTAGTGCTTTGGAGTAGGAAGAGAGACACACTCTCCAAAGCTCAAAAACACACAATAGTATCTTGAGATTAGGGAGTGTAAAATTCCATTGGCCGCATATTTTCCTAGGAAGCCCTTCTAACACAAGGGTCAAGAATTAGGTCTCATTGGTGTTGGCAGAGATACTAACCTGCTTTGTTGACATTAGTGTAGAGATTGCACATATTACGGGGGTCACTCTGAGGTATACCCACAATTATGCGTGGAAGCCTTTGAGTTGATTTCGGGCTCGATACCCTGCCCTTGCGTGTGGATCGGACTGACGACTGTTTCCCCAGGAAGTATTGTTGTCTGTGGTAACCTTAGTGGCCTTTCTCTCTAGGTACTTACCCAAGGTGACTGTGGAGGGGAAAGTCTTCATGGTACCTGGAATCGACGTTAATCAAACTCACTCGGGCTCCTTGGAGGGTATACCCACGATTATGTGNGCTTCGAAATTAGAAGGTATTGTTTGCTTGGTGATTGCTTCTAGATTTTGTTTACTAGGGTGTGCTGTTTGTTTCTCGTAGTTGACCATAGGATTTTGGTTGGGGACCTCGTTACTTGTTTACAATTTCTCCCCCGCGACGTTCGCGTAGGATGAAAGGTTTGTCTCCGGAGCATCCTGAAGCTTCACAACCTTTACACACAAAAATACTGGAGGGTACCCCTGAGGATTCTTCTCATCCGGGTGAAATCCCTCTGGTCACTCTACCACCTACGGACGTAAGTGACGTTCCAGAAGTTGTTACACCACCTCCACAAGTCGAGACCACTGATCCTCTTGCTGATTTTTGGATTCACAATACTATAGAGGACTACTGTATTCGTCATGGTGAACGACCTCCTAGACATTTTCATCTTTCTGGAGAAACTCTTGTCAATCCTCTGAATCAGCGCCTGGGCCTTCTCACGGTGCAGTAGGCCAAGATCCTTTTTGGTCGGGTGATTTCCGACGAGTCTTGTTTGGTACTGAGTCTAGCTCTGTTTACGAAATTAACCCTCCTGTGTCTCCTGGACTGGAGACTGCACCAGAGACTACCACTTATTGTTTTATTCTACCTCCCGAGATGGCTCATCTTGCAATTACTTCGACTGTCCAAACCGAGATTCCGGCAACTACTCTTGACCCTATAAATACCCAACAACCACCTGAGGTCAATCCGAATTTACCTCCTGGTTACTATGCATTGAATCCTGCGTTGAATGTTCCACATCCAACACCTCCACAAACACCTGCTAGTTCTCCAGGTGGCCCTCAGTTTCCTGGGCATCCTATTCCCGGTTTCATTCCGACACTTCCTCAGTTTCCTACTGGCAATCCTAATGCTGGTAACATTATTCCGACTGTTGCACCAAACTTGCACATTCCTGTTGGTGGACAGGGTAGTACTTTTCCCTTTCCTTTTCACAGACAAAATGTCGTTACCACGCAACCCACAGTTGGTACACAAATTTCGAGTGGAAATATTCCTACAGTAGGGGGACCAACATCCCCTTTTGGCCAAAACATACCTCCTGAGTTGGCCCAGTATTGGAAACAACTTTTACAAAATGTACCTATTGCTGGGGGGCAAGCAACTGTCCCTCCTGTAGGCCAACCATATCCAGGTGTGACTAATCCTATTTGGGGTTCGGGTCAAACTTCCCAATCTCAAGCCCCTGCCCAAACTCAAGGTTACAATCCTTGGGGCTACTACCCTATCCAGCCACCACCAAATCAACCCAGAGCTTCCCTTTACGGACAATCTGCTTATGCTCCTACTGGTCTGTCGATGGGGCTTCCTCCCCAAAGCCATCAGTATCTGCAAGTCAACCGACAGTTGCCTTTTCTTGCTACCTTGGACTTTCCAGATTTGACTAGGATTCTCAATGATCCTATTCGTCACTCTCCCCAATGGTCAGTTATTCCTGCTAAAATCCCATTGGACATTCTGAAATTCGATGGTAAAGAGGGAGAGGACCCCAACAACCATGTCATGACTTTTCATTTATGGTGTTCGTCTAATTCACTCATGGATGACTCCATTCGTCTACGTCTTTTTCAACGGACCCTTACTGGTTCGGCTGCGAAGTGGTACATTGAATTACCACGGGGTTTCTTTTCAGATTTCAACACCCTTGCAATGGCCTTTCTCACACATTACCAGTTACCGATTCGTTATGATATGGCGACTGAGATTTTAACCTCTTTCAAACAAAGTACAGGCACTCATATCTCTGATCACATTCATGAGTGGAGAAGGAGGAGACGTCTCATTAAACTTGAGCTTCTTGATCAGTTACTGGCCGAATGGTTTACAAAATCTTTTGTAAACAAAATTGGTAAAGACATTGCTATGGGCGGTGTTGTCACTGAAGAGCAGGCTATCAGTCGTGCTCAATATCTAGATCTCGTTTATTCGCAAACGGGCACTTTGTATGATTTACTACCTGATTTACCTCGTCCTGGTACTTCCAGCACTTCTACTGCTCCAGTTGCTTCACATGCAGCTGATGGTGTGATTGGGACCACTCATGCCCACTCACATTCCGTGTCAACTACCAACCCAAAATCCAATGCTTCTAATGTTCAAAATGCTCCGTCTCCTGCCCCTCCCGCCAGTAAAACCTCTGAAGTGAATGTTGTTCAATCTATGCCTACCGGTAAGAACAAATCCAAGAAGGGGAGAGGTAAGAATAAGGAGAGTAAAAACAATAATCCGAATGAGCAAACCAAAACCCCTCCTGTTGAAGACCGAGATAAATGCAAACCACGCTATCCTTGCCTTATCTATGGTGACGATCACTACACAAAGGATTGTCCAAGACGTGCCGAAGTTAACAAGTTCCTTCAAACAACACTGAAACCTTCTACTCCGGCTGTCTTGTCTCAACCCTTCCCGTCTCAACAACAGGCTTCGTTGGTCATTCATGATCAACCCTCTACCTCTACACAATCCTATGTTTTGATGTGCACCAGTGATTCTAAGAAAGATAATGTTGCACTTACCACTAGAGCTAAAGACTATACTCATTCTAAGGAGAAGGTTGACGATTCACCTCCTGATCTAGTACAACCCTCTCCACCGAATCCACCTACGACCGATCCTCTTCATCTCGAAAGACCGAACCTTGATACAATTATCCGACCACCCCCCAAATGTGTCCTTAAGAAATCGGCATTCAATCCTCATGCACAGGCGGCTCAGAACTACAACATTGTAGAAGATCTGGCCCAAGCACCTTCAGCGATGTCTGCCCTCGAAGTCCTTTAGTCTTGTCCTGCATAGCGAAGGGCACTGTTGAAAGCCATAGGTGGAATCGATCCCACGGATACGAACTTGATAGTCTTTGACTTGGAAGAACATGTTCCAAGGTTGCCCCCACATCTTGCATTTCAAATACAAGTTGTTGTTGCCGATAAAAGAATTTGTTGGACGGTTATTGATGAGGGTGCCTCTACATGCGTAATGTCTTTTTCTTGTTGGAAAGCCATTGGCTCTCCCCCATTAACCGAATCACAAAACAATTTGCGCGCCTTTAATGGCTCTGGTTTTAAGCCATACGGTGTTCTTCCGTCGTTGCCTGTCACACTCGAAGGTAAGACCGTCCAGGTGGAAGTAGAAGGTTTTGATACTCCCCTTGATTATAATCTTCTACTTGGTCAAAGTTGGGTTGATTCTATGCGTGCTGTCATGTCAACCCTTTTCCGTGTCCTACGATTCCCTCACCAAGGCAAAGTGGTCACAGTTGATCAAATTGCTTTCTTTAATGCTGATACTCACACGGGCAACGTGCCATTCATAGCAAACACCCCTCCAGGTTATGATAATGTTGGAGTTGGTCTTTTAAAAGATTCTTCGTTGATGGTTACTTTTCCCATACCACCACCACCTGATATTCCACGCCCGTTAGTTACATCTATTAATATGATCTCTACTGTGCCACATGAACTTCCAATGTCTGTTGACCCTTGGATAGTACCTGATCATGGAGATCATGTTCGTTTCGACGACGTCATGCCGCTGAGTCCGATTGAGTCCGATTACCAAGCTATTCAATCGACAACCCCTCCTACTGATTCTTTTGATGAGTTGTCTCCTGATCCTTTCCGAGTCGTCTTTCCCACTGACGATATGATCATGTCCATCATGGAGGACACCCCTTGGGATGATGGGCATCATCGTTCCATCTTGTTTCTAGAACAACAAACTATTGAGAATTATCAATGGATTTCGACTCCGTCAACCGTTGTTTTTATTTCCACGGTTTCCCAACCTACACGAGATGTGTTCGCAGAAGGGAAACTTAGTAACATTTTGCCCACGATACCCATAGATATTTCAGTGAAACCTGGAATCGTTGAGAACGTTCATATTGGAGCTTCATGTTCTCCCGACGAAATTGTCACTTACACTTCCTTGTTGAAAGAATTTCGTGATATCTTTGCATGGAGTTACGAAGAAATGCCAGGTATTGACCCCTCTATTGTGGTCCATGAAATTAAGACATACCCCGGAGCCAAACCAGTCCAGTAGCGCCTCCGTCCTGTCCATCCACGTAAAGCCATAGCCATTAAACTTGAAGTTGAAAAACTCCTTAAAGCCGGTTTTATTTATCCAGTGGCGTTGACAGAATGGGTTTCCAACCCAGTTCTGATCGATAAGAAAGGTGGTAGTATACGCGTTTGTGTTGATTATTGGGATATCAATAAAGCTTGTCCCAAGGACAATTTTCCAACCCCTTTCGTTGACCAAATCATCGATGATTGTGCCGGCAGTGAAATATTTTCCCTCATGGATGGATTTTCCGGCTATAATCAAATCAATATCGCTCCTGAGGACCAACATAAGACTGCTTTTATATGTCCTTGGGGTACTTTCGCCTACAGGAAACTTCCTTTCGGTCTGAAGAACGCAGGTGCTACGTTCCAACGTGCTATGTATTACGCATTTCATGATATTAAGCATATTGTTCAACCTTATTTGGACGATTTTCCAGCTCACTCTTTACGTCGAGTCGATCACCCTATGCATCTCCGAGCAATTTTTGTTCGTTGTCGATTCTATCGCATTCGCTTGAATCCTCATAAATGTGTCTTTTTCATAGAATCCGTCCGTCTCCTCGGTTTCATTTTTTCACGCCATGGGATCAGGGTAGATCCTATCAAGGTCGAGGCAATTCTCAATCTCCCTCCTACTTCTTCTTTACGCCAGTTACAAAGTTTGCAGGGGAAAGCAAACGTTCTTCATCGCTTCATCCCGAATTACGTTGAGATTACTCAGGGTTTTACACGTCTTCTAAAGAAAGGTTCCGAGTTTGTCTGGGATAAGATTGCTAACGATGCTTTCGAAGCCTTGAAGTTATCCCTCACTAAAGCTCCTCTTCTTTTCCCTCCGAATTATAGTCGAGACTACTTTCTTTATCTAGCTGTGTCCGAGTATACTATCAGCATGGTTCTCGTTTAGGAGGATGATGCCCGTGATGAACATGTTATATATTACCTGAGTCGAAGTTTAACTTCTATGGAAATTAAATACAAACATGTTGAAAAGCTGTCCTTGGCTGCTGTTCAGGCAGTTCAATGTTTTCGTCATTACATTCTCGCCAGGAAAACTACCGTGATTTCACACTGTAACCCCATGCAACATATATTGACTCGTCAATTGCTAGGGGGCAAGTACTCCAAGTGGATTGTTATTCTCTAGGAGTTCGATTTGGAATTCGATCGAGCCACGTCGAAGAAGTCCCTAGTTTTTGCTGAGTTGATTTGTGACTTTCCCCACACTACAACGGAAAAAGTAGCAGTTGATTCATTACCAGACGAGTCACTTTTCCTTATTAGTACCGATGATATTTGGTACGGAGATATCATTATATATCTCCAAACTCAAACTTTCCGGACTGCTTTCTCTAGTGCCGAACGACGTCGAGTCCATTATCAAGCACGTCATTACATTATTCTTGGCGATACACTTTACCGTCGAGGTATTGATTCTGTGTTTCGACATTGTTTAACTTTTGAAGAAGCCGAGAGAGCTTTGAATGACTGCCACTTTGGAGCATGTGGTGGTCATATGTCTGGGTATGCTACTGCTCAGAAAATCTTACGTGCAGGTTACTTTTGGCCTTCCTTGTTTCATGACTGCATTACTGCTGTTCAGAAGTGTCATGCCTGCCAGACCTATCATCAGAAGATTCGGTCGCATCCTGATCCCCTTCATCCTGTAGTCTCAGTAGGTCCTTTCGCTAAATGGGGCATTGATTTCATGACATGTCACCCTCACTCGGCTAGGGGGCATGGGTATATTATTGTTGCTGTTGATTATTTTACTAAGTGGGCCGAGGCAATGCCGACATTCGATAATATTGGGAAGACTGCAACATTATTCCCTTTCAACCATGTCATCACTCGTTTTGGTGTTCCTCAGGCTATCGTTACCGATCACGGTAGTCATTTTAGAAATAATATGATGTCTGAACTTACCGAGAAGTTGGGCCTTCGTCATGATAGCTCAACTCCCTATTATCCATAGGCTAATGGCTAGGTTGAAGCCATTAATAAGGTTCTTATCACTATGATTCGACGGATGATAGGAATACATAAAACCAGTTGGCACACAATGTTATTTTTGGCATTGTGGGCATATCGGACGTCTGTTAAGTCTGCCACGGGATTCACGCCTTTTCGATTAGTTTATGGCATGGAAGCCATTCTGCCAATAGAATGTGAAATACTGTCTTTGAAACTAGCTGTAGAGATCTTACCTAATACTTCTGCCGAAGAGGAACGTCTGTTGTATTTGATGCGATTAGACGAGACTCGTCGTGATGCTACTTTGGTAATTGAAGCCCAGAAGAAACGTGTTAAGGCACAGTATGACAAGCATGTTAAACCTCATGTTTTCTTTGAAGGAGATCTTGTTCTTTTGTATGAACAAGATAAAGATGTCTTAGGAGTTGGGAAATTTGAACCAATGTGGCATGGGCCTTACATTGTGAGCAAAGTTTTGGCAAAGGGGGCATATGAGCTAGTGGATTATGATGGGGTACCTTTGAGTGAACCCAGAAATGGGTTGTACTTAAAGAAGTACTATGCATGAATCATTTGTGCATGAAGTACTTGTATTTTTATGTATCATACTGAGTGTGTGTGGTCTTTTTAGTATTGCGTTTGACGTTATTTGGTCTCTGCCCTTACATGACGTTGTGCTTGATTGCCAGATGTCGGAGTATTCACTACCTTATATTGTCTTCGCCGACAGCGCTAGTCGTAGTACTCGAAACCTAGCTTCTGCTGCCTGGGCAATCTATGCCCCAACAAACGAGCTTATATCTTTACGAGGTGTATGTCTTGGCTGAGCAACCAAAAACATAGCAGAGTATAGCGCCGTTATTGAGTTATTGGTTGATGCTATCTCTCTTGGAATTCATCGTTTGGTTGTGCGACTTGACTCGCAGCTAGTGGTGCTACAGCTAAGTAATGTCTACTCTATTCGAAGTCCTACATTATTAAGAGTTTATTTGCGGATTCGTCTCTTGGAAAGACATTTTGATCATATCGAATATCAACACATTCCGAGAAGTCTTAATACATTAACAGATGCTTTGGCTAATTACGTATTAGACAGACATTTGAACAATTTATAAATCAAACACATGTACACAAGTGTAAAGTAAGCCAGTAGAAACCATGTATATATATAACGATCAAAGTTTGTTTTTACAAAATGTGTCCGAAGACCAAAAAGATAAAAAATGGAAGCTCATGGCTTCTACGTAATGATATCATGACATCAATGATGTTCACGATAGCACACTAATGTCCTGGCCAGTCTGCGGAGCAAGCGACCCATAGAGGCAGAAACTCCCACGGTGTGACGCTGATCGCATCGTGGAATATCCTCTAGAGCCATGTCTAGAACATCAGCCATCAAGCCCTCTAGGTTCTGCTCCACTGTCAAGTAGTCCTCGGCATATTGGGGGACTGCAACTGCTGCTTCTCCTCGACGCTGAACAGGAGAACTACCAGCTGGTCTATATGCCCCAACATCTGTGTTGTCAATACAAATTTGGTGTTAGTCTTTGGATACAACTATAAACCAAAAACATTTAAATATGTTAAAAAATACAAAAACATTTAAAAGATAAAAATCAGTGAACTTCTTACCAATATTTCCCCATTGTGCGTCTTCGGGAAGGGCAAGGTCAGGATCACCGCGAAAGTCCAAGCCAGCATACGCATAATCCTCTATCATCACAACCTGGCCCTGAAGCCAGTCAAAGAAGCGATCGTCATACCTGACGATTGGTCCTGTCACATGTCTAGCCATGAGTTCGCACCATCGTAACATCCGTGGATCCCTGGGACCCGGAATGTGCCACTCAGCCTGAAGTCTATACACTGGAACCCTCTCACAGAAGAAGGACACTAGCAATGATCCATAACCAAACTTTTTTAGATCTCCTCGCCTGCATTTGGTCAGTTGTTTTTTGAGGCTGCGTAAAACTGCATCAGCCCAGTTGAAGACCCGGGGCTCGACACACTCGAGGGCATACTGAAAATAGCTCTGTAGAGCCATATGCAGGGCTGCACTTCCTGCCATACGAGCTATAGTGAAGAGAATGGTACGGAGAGTTATATCAGTCAGTCCCTAAATGGCCACTTTTCCTCTTTGTCGTTCAGCCTCTGGCACGCAATACTCTCGACAATACTCACTCATTTTCATACCACCCCTACGGTTACCAGTCAGACTAACATAAGAACCCTGTCTTGACAACCCTGTCAGGAAATAGATATCCTCAATGTCGATTGTCAAAGTGTGAGCACCGACATTAAAAACCTGCTGATCCGGATCCCACATCCGGACTAAATGTTCCAACAATCGAACTTGGGCTCTCATGCCCGGTATGTAGAAATACTTTAGGAGACCACAATCTCTTAAAGCGGCAATGGTTTGAGGGTGATTTTCGGCGGTGGCATTATCATCCTCGTGTTCCCTTTCTCTCCATTCGAGCACCATTGTGATGGTTATTAACCTGCATGGCAATCATGTGAAGATAGTTAATGATCTAAAACATGAGAAAAATTGGTTTTATTGGCTAAACATTTAAAAAAAAATTTGACTCTGCGCTGCTCGTAGGTGGCTCTAACACACAGTGCGAACTTCTCGCACTGTAGTTCAAGCCCACCTGTGAGAATGAAGACTTCTCGCAGGCCCCGAATGGGCAACCTGCGAGAATCTTCATTCATGCATAGGGTTTCAATAAATGACTTAAAACTTGAAAATTAGCCACTAAAATCATAAAATTAAACCATGAAAAGATAGGGAACTGAGCACTTACCAATCTGATCCAGACGGTTCGTGAAATGATGCCCCGAAACTCCCGAAAATCGACAATGAAGATCGGAGGTAAAATGGAAGTTTTTGCACTACAATGGTAAATGGGTAAAACAATATGGTAAAAATGAATAGTAAATTTGTTTTATTTACTTTTTACCATAATAAAAGTGGTTTTTTGATATTTATTCACTATTTTACCCTAATTTCTAATGCAAAAGTGAGTAAAATGACTTGCAGGTACCCAATGTAGATGATTATGGACAAAAAACTTTTGCTATATGGTGTGAATTGGTTTGTTTTCTATGGTTTTGACTTGAAACCACAAGTGCCTTTTATCCGTTCTTACACTTGCGAAAAACTTAGAACGTGATCGAGCGTTGTTTTATCTCTTTTCTGGGCTCGATGTGGTTACACGAAAAATGAACCCCCCTAGATTTAACTTTAAGCTCTTTTCACGACTCCCTAAATATGAAAAGATTGCCGAGTGATCTTGCTATTTTCACACTCATTAAATTATTTGAAGTTACGCATCCTTCGAGCGATAGTTTAACCCCTTTTCGGTCTCGTTGGACTATTGTACGAAAAAAGAACTGAGAGAGTTCTCTTTTGAGTGTTTTTCCAAACTCTATAATCTTGAAAAACCTTCGAGTTTTCTATCTCTGGACTCGTTAAACAAACATTGACAAACCCGTAATGGGACCGAACCACTCCTTCTTAGGGTTCGTTAAAAATACTCTGAGGGACTCGTCCGAAGGATGAGCTTATATCAACAAGCATATGTGATCCTCTTCAAGCTTGCATAAAAATAAAGAGGTACTTGCTAGAAATGGTGGGGGAAAATTTGGGAAAGGGATATGTTTCATCTTGGTGTTAATTGGTAGTAAGTGTCGCTCTTGAACATGACACCCCCTATTCATCATTTGCAGCCGGTTTGAGAAATCCATTTGTCTCTCATTCGATTTGATAACAAGGTCTTTCCATGTGTCATCTTTGAGTCAATGCTGCCAAATCATTGGTCGTGTCATCCATATGTTCAAGAGCTGTCCGTCTGAAACTTCTATTTGAGTCGGCCATATGCAGTTATCCTTTCACTCCGTGTCGACCTTCCCTGTGTCCAAAGTACAATTTCCATATACTCTGCTTCACTTTTCAAACTCTATTATTCATTTCGTGTCACTGATGGGGGATACATCAAGGCCCTCCTGTGACGAGTCTTGTTCCATCGACATCAACACATTATCCGGGATTAAGGCTTAGAAATTATTCAGTACCTTGGAGCTTGCATGCCTTAATGGAAAGTTTCTCTCTTTCGACAGTGGGTTTACATCATTAGCCCCTGATCGAAAGATTCCATTGATTGTTCGACACCAACTGATTTATTCACAATTGATGGATTGTATTGTAGTACCTTGGGAGTCATTGACATCAATGGTGATTTCCCTCGCACTTGTTAACGGTTACATTAATGACCGGTAATCAAGTGGTTTCTACCATGTTCGACTTCAACACATGTAATCACATGGTTAGATTCGTACTTTGGGTGAGGAAATTGAAGACCCTGGGTATTGTATTTATGATCCAGGTTGCGATGGAGTATGTATTATTTGCGACACATAGATCCACTGTGTATGTTTCGTCGCTATGTCGTCTTGATTGAAAATTTGTCGCATAGATCCACAGTGTATTTAGGTGGCTGTGCTATATTATGACGGCATGGATCCACAGTGTATGATTGGTGGCCATGACCTTTGTTTATGATGTCATCAGTCTATGATCTGAGTATGGGAATGCCTACCTCAGAATTGGTATACATGATATTCTGTTGATGCTTGGATGTTTGCAGGTCTCTGATTAGATGCGCTTTTGGTTATTGACACACACATGCAGCTTACAAAGTCTATCGACTGTCACTGGTTCCACTCTAAGACTTTGGGGGGCATTCTGTTATCCACATTTTTGGTCATCAAGATGATGTCATGATAATGTCATGATGATGAGAAAATCAAACTCTTCACTAAGAACATTTTCCTGAAAAAGGTTACACTTGTCAGCTTCCAAAAATCATATTTTGAAGATAGTTCGCAGGCTGCATATATACTCTCCTGCGAGAATACTTCATTCCCGTAGGCTGCATTCAGCTTGGGTGAAAACTTCTCACACTGTGCTAATGGTTAGGGTGTGAACATGTTTTTAAAGGAGGAAAATGGATAAGTTCTCGATCCTTCTAGAAGGATGAGTTGGCTTTCGAATGGTTGGCAAAGTACTAACTTTCCAGATATCTTGGGATCATTCCCTATCCAAGTAACCAATCTATCTTCTCCTATATATTGAGGAGATTGCTCATGGAAAAGGTTAGAGAAGAAGCAATCTAGCAAGAGATTGATTGGAGAATTAGTGCAAGACTGTATGGAGGACTGATGCTACAGCAGCAAGAGACAATAGCAAGGTCATCATATGTGGTTGATTTTCTTCATGCATGAGCAAATGTGTGTGTCAGAGTTAGGAGCCATCGAAAGGAGACCTACGACATCAAGGCTCAGGTTGTAAGTTTCACTTTCAATTAATCAATACAGTAATATGTCCCTTTCCCATAAAGATGATGTCACTTTATTACATAATTCCTTGATCATATGTATAGACTAGCCATTGAATATATTAAACTACCTTTACTTCAATTGGTTTGTACTGTTTGTACTGTTGTGATCTAAACGGTGCAAGAGCATTGGAGTAAAGCTGGGAACAACAGAGATAAGGAAAGCATTCATAAGGTATGTCCACAATCCTTACTCCTTATTTCATTCAATAGGCTAGATCTAGGGAAAGTGTATTATTCTGTCCTGTTTTGTTCTAGATCCAGGTGGATCTAGGGAGATTGGTCTGTGTCCGCACTCACGAATTTATCCTTTACCCGATTTGTCTATAGGTTGTTGTTATCTGTTTTCCTGAGTGGGGTTGCGTTGTGGTTATCCTCACCATGCGGGAATTGAGTCAGAAGGGGCTGAAGAACTGGGTTTTAAGGCCCTTAGTTGAAGAGGCAGTCTATCAGGTCTGTGAGAAGCTATTTCCAGGTGAAGGAGTCTGCTGGGAAGTGGTATTCTTCCAAAGAGATTCCAGCACCAACTACGGAACTCTAAGACTTCCTGATCTGGCCTGTTGCCGAGACCCAGAGAGGGAGGTGAAGCACTCATGGACTGTGCTTGTGAATGTGTATACTCCCGGGCAGAACAAGCATGTGGGGAATGATAGTTCGTGAGTAGTGGACATAAGAAGGCATCTTGGGAAGAATCCTTCTAGTTATTCTGTGCAGTTTTTCCCTGTAACCTCAACCTAGACTAGGATTCATTACCTTGGGTGGAGCTTAGTCCCAGCTCGGGGGTGACCCACTGCTGAGCATGATGAGTAGCATGGTCTAAGGCTGGGAGGTTCGTGGAAGTCCTGCACGTGGTTGGTGGAATTACCACGGTTTCAAAGATAAGTATCAGCTTATGCTTAATATTATGTTTTGCATGCCTATGATGCTTATATGTATCATGTATTCTGTTGTGCATATGAATTATTGTTAATGCTAGGGATTATTTATGTTAGCAGTAATATTGTGCTTACTCTGAGTTAAATGTGTTTAATATGACTTGAATGCATGTTATTAATTAAGTATGAGAATGATGTTGTTACGCACAGTAGTGTTTTCCCGGCCAGTGGGATGACGATCGGGGACATTACAGTATGGTATCAGAGCCTAGTTTCAACGTTGAGCCTGGATGGGCCAGATAAGTGGTCTTTGGATCGAGGTTTTGAGAAGAAATTGTATCTGGAGGACTAATTTCAGACCTCAGAATGTTTCTGAGTGTCAATGGACTAATTGACCATGTTACAAATCTCAGGAGGTGTAGCGGTATTATAAAACTACAATCGGTGTGGTATATGGCCACAGGGAAAGAGAGAACTCCACACAAGAAGTGTTGGATCAAGTAGATGAAGGTTCAGAAGGAGGGTACCAAGTCATTGGCCAGAAGTCCTTGAGAAGCAGAGTTGGATGATCATAACTCTCTGTGGAGAAATCGCAAAATCGCGAGGGTCATAAGATGGCCAGAAGTTGCAAGGTGGTTAGTGGATGGAGAAACTTGCCACACTAGGATATACAATAAACATGGGTTGTTGATTGTGGTTGGTTTGAACAGTTGGATCATTTCATGAATTCAGGGATTGTGAACTTGGAGCGTAGGCCAAATTCTTGGTCACTTCAAGTCCATAATCGCGAAAGAGATTAACAAGGGTAGAATCAGATGGTGGTGCACTTCCAAGAAGAAGTGTTGAAATATCGTGAGCTATCGGATCCAGCCAACTAGTGAGGAAGTTAGGGTTGAAGAGCTTTGATAGGTGTAAGCATAAGAGAGATTTGGATCGTCAGATCAGGGGAGGCTCACAGCCGTTGATCTCATACATGAATTTCCATATCGAAATTTAGGGATTGAAGTGACAAGAGATTTGGAGTCGCTGCATCGTGAACTTCTGGTTACTCAAAACACGAAACCCAGAAATGAAAAGTAAAAGTAGTGGGGCCCCTGGCATCGTTGGGAGTGAGGTGGACCTTCTTAAGGACACCATGTGTCACTACCTTGGTGGGCGACAGCTGTGCTATGGGCTCGGAGGGTAAGGAAATCGAATTTTCGAAAGTCAGGAGTTGGAGAGGGAAGCGAGTGCGAGAACCTCCGAGACCAAAACCTCGAAACCTGAAACCCCAAAGCCCAGAAATCCCGAAACCTGAAATTTTGTTTGGAGAGCCTTGTAGCACCTAGCAGTTTAGCATTTGATCACAACCCGTGGATGCATGGGTTGGGGACTAAGAAAACGGGGGCTATTGTCGAAAATTGTAGAGCCAAACAGAGCTCAGAAAATTCATGGAATCGAAACGTTTTCTTATTCGCATTGGTTTATGAATGTTGTAATTTTATTAAGGGTTTAAGGCCTAACAAACTTCGGTTGACTGGACGTTGTGTGTGCAAAGTTCAACGAGTGTTAGGACAGTTGTGAATCGACGCCGAGTATAGAAATGGAAGAGGTGCGTAAAGGTGGAAAATCTTTCGACCTTGTGACACACGAAATCTTGATACATGAAATGCCGATGAGATCTAAGTCGTCAGATCGTGGGGAATCAGGACCATTGGATCAAGTAGATTAATAGACCGTAATTTCAGAATTTCGGCAAATGGAAGTTCAAGATGTGTAGATGCATCGTTAGATCAAAAGAAACTGCAAGGAGGATGACGCTAAGAGTCATTCAACACTCAAAATCTCAGGGGAGGTATTGAACCGTCGATCTCAAGGAAGATCGAACCATTGATTCCTTTCATCGGGAAATCGACAAATCAAAAGTTGGGAGAACAGAGGAAGTTTTTCTCAAAAATCCTGAAACACGAACTTTCGATTCGCGAGGAGAGATCTAGACCATTGAATCAAGGTGAGTGTCAGTCATTGATCTAACGCACTTGAATTTCATGAAGACAAAAGTTGAAAAAGGGAAGAGAACTGTTTTCTAATTTCGTGAACCGCAAAATCCTGATTCACGAGAAAGGATCCACACCGTTGGATTATGAGGATCTTTGAGTCATTGGATCTGACTCACGTGGATTTTGGAAAACTAGAGATCAGAAGAAAAGAGGGGAAACATTTTTTCGAAACCCTGAAACGCAAATTTTCGATTCGCGAGGAATTGATCTAGACCGTCGAACCTGGAAAGTTGTGGACCTTTGATCTGAGGCAAATGGGGTTCAGGAGTTCGGACCTCCAGAGAAAGGAGGAGAGCTAATCCTTGAAGTTCACGAAGGGTAAAGTCCCATAGCGCTCGGAAGTTCGGGCCCCAGGTCATAGATAGAGGTCACGCTGGTGGAAGTTAAGGGAAGAGCTAGCACGCGCTAGACTCTTGTTTCAGATTTTGGGGATAGAGAGAGTCGAGGGTGACTCATATCGAAACACCCAGTACGCAAAATCTCGAAACGCCTTGTGGATAGGTGTGTGGTCATAGTCAGTGGCCACGTAGGAGAAACTTGTGTCGTCGCTAGTTCTCGCGGGTGAGTTTTCGCGCAAGGCCTGTGGATTTGTTCTGTGGAGGTTCTAGTAGGGACTCGAAGAGCTGCTCCATCTCCGAGAGTTGAAGATCCATTGACTAGGAGGTCAGCAGACCCCACTAAGGTGGGGGAACTGTGTTGAAAGTGATCAGGGAAGGAATAATCATGCACAGTTATTACAATGGAGAGCACAAGAAGATTCAAGAATCCAAGAAGAATTGAATACTTTTGGGATCAACAAGAAAAACAAAAAGTTTTATAGGGAGAAAGAAGTTGCTGCAATTTTGTGGCAGCAAATATGTTATGGCTCATTTGGTCAACCCAAGGAAAGAATGCTTGCATGTTGCAAGGGAGGTTAGTAGCTGAAGGAATATCTAGGTGACAGAGAAGGTGTATACTCCTAGGGTGGGACAGGCATGTGGGGAAGGAGAGTCTGTGGGCAGTGGGCATAAGTGGTTCCTAGGAGAGAATCCTCCTTCTTTTATGTGTATTCTTCCTGTAAACCTTACCTAGCCTAGGATTCCTTACCCGGTGGAGCTTAGTCCCAGCTCGAGAGTGACCTACTGCTAAGAGTGATGAGCAACATGGTCTAAGACTGGGAGGTTCATGGAAGGTCTACATGTAGTTGGTGGAATTACCACGATTTCAAAGATAAGTATCAGCTTATGCTTAATATTATGTTTTGCATGCCTGTGATGCTTATATGTATCATGTATTCTATTGTGCATATGAATTATTGTTAATGCCAAGGATTATTTATGTTAGCAGTAATCTTGTGCTTACTCTGAGTTAAATGTGTTTAATTTGATTTAAATGCATGTTATTAATTAAGTATGAGAATGATGTTGTTCCACACAATAGCATTGCTCGGCCAGTGGGTTGACGGTCGGGGAACGTTACAATATGGTATCAGAGCATAGTTTCAACACTGAGCCTGGATGGGCCGGATAAGTGGTCTTTGGACCGATGTTTTGAGAAGAAATTGTGTATGGAGGACTAGCCAGTAGATGACCATATTAAAGGATATAGATATTGATTCAACGATATGGAAGATATTGAAGACTATAGCATAGATATTTTTCAGACCTCAGAATGTTTCTAAGTGTCAACGGGCTACTTGACCATGTTACAAAGATCTGAAGGTGTAGAGATATTATAAAACTGTAGTCGGTGTGGTATATGGCCACAGGGAGAGAAAGAACTCCACACTAGAAGTGTTGGAGCCATAGGATATGTTCGGGAGGAAAGGAGAACCCTCACGACCGTCAGATCTGGAGAACGTGCACAGGGCTTAAAACCCTTTGGTGTTGCACAGGAGTGTGGAAATCGTGATACATGAAATCTTGAATTCGTCAGGACCGTCCATCGAAAAGGACGCGTGGAGAGCGATCAGCCTTTTACTAACTCGTAACTTGAAATGTTCAAAGGGTGAGTTCGTGAGAATTCACAAAACGCAAATTCACGATTGGATCACAATCATCGATCTAAGAGAGATCTGGACCGTTAATTGTCCAGGAAGAAATCGACATTTCGGGAATAGGGAGGATGAAGGTGGAAAATCTTTTGACCTCGTGACACATAAAATCCTGATACATGAAATGCCAATGAGATCTGAGTCGTCAGATCATGGGAAATTAGGACCGTTGGATCAAGTAGATTAATAGACCGTAATTTTGGAGTTTCGGGCATCAGGAGTTCGTACAGCTACACATCTCAAACTTTCGTTTGCCGAAATTTGGAAATTACGGTCTATTAATCTACTTGATCAAACGGTCCCGATTCCCCACAATCTAACGACTCAGATCTCATCGACATTTCATGTATCAGGATTTCATGTGTCACGAGGTCGAAATATTTTCCACCTTCATCCTCCCTATTCTCGAAATGTTGATTTCTTCCTAGACAATTAACAATCCAGATCTCTCTTAGATCGACAGTTGTGATCCAATCGTGAATTCGCATTTCGTGAATTCTCATGAACTCACCCTTTGACCATTTCAAGTTACGAGTCAGTGAAAGGCTAATCTCTCTCCACGCGTCCTTTCCGATGGACAGTCCTGACGAATTCGATATTTCGCGTATCGCGATTTCCACACTCCTGTGCAACTCCAAAGGGTTTTAAGCCTTGTGCACGTTCTCCAGATCTGACAGTCGTGAGGGTTCTCCTTTCCTCCTGAACATATCCTATGGTTCCAAAACTTCTGGTGTGGATTTCTCTCTCTCCCTGTGGCCATATACCACACTGGCTGCAGTTTTATAATACCGCTACACCTACTGAGATTTGTAACATGGTCAAGTAGCCCGTTGACACTCAGAAACATTATGAGGTATGAAAAATATCTATGTTATAGTCTTCAATATCTTCCATATCATCGAATCAATATCTATCTCCTTCAATATAGTCATCTGTTGGCTAGTTCTCCATACACAATTTCTTCTCAAAACCTCGGTCCAAAGACCACTTATCCGGCCCATCCAGGCTCAGCGTTGAAACTATGCTCTGATACCATATTGTAATGTTCCCCGGTCGTCAACCCACTGGTCGGGCAATGCTACTATGCGGAACAACATCATTCTCATACTTAATTAATAACATGCATTAAAATCAAATTAAACACATTTAACTCAAAGTAAGCACAAGATTACTGCTAACATAAATAATCCTTGGCATCAACAATAATTCATATGTAAAACAAAATACATGATACATATAAGCATCACAGGCATGCAAAACATCATATTAAGCATAAGATGATACTTATCTTTGAAACTGTGGTAATTCCACCAAATGCGTGTAGACCTTCCCCGAACCTCCCATCCTTAGACCACGTTGCTCATCACTCTCAACAATAGGTCACCCCCGAGCTGGGACAAAGCTCCATCGGGAAAGGAATCCTAGGGTAGGTAAGGTTTATAGGAAGAATACACGTAAAAGAAGGAGGATTCTCTCCCAAGAACCACTTATGCCCATTGCCCATAAACTCTCCTTCCCCACATGCTTGTCCCACCCCAGGAGTATACACCTTCTTTGTCACCTAGACAGTCCTTCGGCTGCTAACCTCCCTTGCCTTAGGCTTCAGCAACAGACCGGACCGGAAATCTCCGAGCTCTGTGGTAGCTACAGGGTTCCTTCTAGGAGCTGTCTCCTTCCTCTGTGCACTCTCTCACCTAGAGAGAGTCGCTCACAGGCTTGGTAAAACCTGCCTCTTCAACAAAAATAACCTCCCTCACCTGGAGAGAGGTTACACACAAATCATACAACCGGTTTCCTTAATCTTGTTCCTGTACAAAGTAGAAAAACAACAAGGCTCAACAATGAACATACAACAGTAGAAAACCACACCCAGCTAAGAACTGTGTGGTCACTACAGTCAACTAGGACAACAAACACAGGTTTCCCAAATAGATGATAGACAGATGCTTCAGCATAACAAGGCTCAGCAATTACGAGACAATTTGGGTTTCCCCAACCAGCAATAAAGGACAGACTCACGTCTCTGGTTTCAGAGATGCATAAGGTGTACAAATATTCCACGCAGAGACTCCCACAGTTCAGGTAAAGGATCCAGCATAAAACACCCAAAAGAGGTCGATCGGGAACACCTTCTTGTTCAAACGGAAGATGGAGAATGGAATCCTCGACTCAGGTGATGGATGGAGGAATTGGAAGGTCGAACCCCGGATTCAGGTGATGTTTGGAGGAATGCCCACCCAAATCCCATGCAATAGTCGACGGAATGGAAAGTGAACCCCCAACACGGATCATTTCCTGGGTTAAATCGCATGCGCTTGGGTCTACACATGTCCCCCATGAAGCTGCATGCATTCCATCGGCATGCGTTCCTCCCCAGGAAATTAGGAAAAAAAATATATTTCACATGGCTTTTGGAATAATATTAAAATATTATTTCCAAGGACTTAAGCCCCTAGGCTTAGCCCCTAGGCTCAACACTTAGCCTCTCTTTCCAACCTTTTATCCCCCAATACCTTACCCATGATTTGTGGAATCTTATTCCCCCATCACTCATTCATCGTGGTCGATCCACACACAAAGATGTTTATCTTTATTAATAATGTGCATAGTTACATGTACAAAATTAGGCTCTTGGCCTTCAACACTTAGGCTCCCTGGCCTAATAACTCATAACCCCATCATCTTATATAAACTTAGCTCACCAGCCTATAAATCATAATTACAATTCATAATGGAATCAGTCCAAGTCCTTGGGGTATTACACTTTTCAAGTCGACCTTCCCCCATGTCAAGCACATCTCGGAATCAAGAGTATCTTTGTCCTATACTCATGTTGGTATGGAGGGTCCCCATTGACTTCCTACCGACGGGTTAAGCTCTTATCGACTACGAAAAATTGCTCAAAGATTTTGACCTAGAGTCGCACCCTAGGCCTATTTACATCATTGATAGGTGACCTTGTGCTCAACATATGACATTCCATCATTGGTCGATGACTGAGTGGTTTCCCTTGTGTTCGACGGAAATAACATTATTCGCACATTGGTATTCATGCAATACCTTGGATTCGATTTGTCCCCATTGGGGGTTTCCTCGCCTTTTTCGACAGTGTTAATTATTGGTTGTTATTTAGAGGGTCTTCTCTGTGTGTTATTCACATTTGGTGCACACGAAAGATGTACTTCATGGTGGTTCTTTCAATATTTTGTCTCAGTCCTTCAAAATCTTTAGCCTTTTGCTACTTCTCATGTTGGATGATGGGGGATTCCTTAATGCCCTCCTTCCAGTGGATCTCTTCCTATCGAATTCAACACATCTTGCTTTGGGATATGGATATAGAGTCCTTATTAGTACCTTGAGGCTTGCAGTCATCAATGGCAGGTTCCCTCGCTATTGATAGTGGGAATACATCAATGTCCCTCGATCGATAGATTCTACCAGGTGTTTGACATCATAACCTTTATTCACACTTGTTAGATTGTACTAGGTACCTTGGCAGCCATTATCATTATCAGTGGGTTGTACCGCATTTGTTAACCATATACATCAATGAATGATAATCAAACAGTGTCTCACTATGTTCGACTTTGACTCCTCTATTCACATAGTGTAGACTCGTACCACGACGGTTGATTTGAAGACCTCAGGAATGTAGTAGCATCACCTTTTTTATGTTGTTTCCCAAGTTGTGATTAGATAGTACCACTCCTCACATCGACACTTGTGAAGGATCGATTATCTATCTCTTGCCTTCAGATATCCTTCACTGATTCTGAGACATAGATCCACCGTGTATCTCTTTTGTGGATATGATCATTGATTGACATGGATCCACCATGTATATATTATGTGACCATGATTACTTCTTTCTATATATATATATATATATATATATATATATATATATATAAACATTTTACATGGATCTATAAAGTACTTTATTGGTGGCCATGCTTATCATCACACTTGAGAATGGGTATGCCTGCCTCAAGGATTGAGCATTCTAACTTGTTTCTATATTCGGTTACTGTCCTTAGATTGGATTCCGATGACATTGACCCTGACACACTGTTCTTTGAAGACTTATAATGTATTTCAACTATCAGTTGCTCTTCTGACCTCACACATTAGGGGGCATATCTTATAGCATCAATTGCCACCTTTGAATCATTGACAAACTTTTTGGCCTAATCCCTATCCTATTTACAGGATATTATTTCCCATATGTCCTTGAGACCTTCCAAAAAAACACTTTTTGGAAGATGCGCGCACCCTCACAGTTATGGTACTCGCATACACGCGGACCAGTGAAGGGACAATCACGTACATGTTAGAAAATGATTAAAAAATATATTTATTCTTAATTAAATGTTGAGTTATAGGTTTGGTTAGTTTCCTAAGTCCTTTTACCTATACTCGGCCATCTCTAACCAACTAGAGACCGCATAAAAGGAGCATTTGTCCAAGGAGAAAGGTAATGAAAAGTAATGGTTCTTTGCACACATTAAGAAAACCTCTGCTTCGCTAACGCCACCAAGCTTGTAAACCCTTACACATCCATGTTGTTGCTAGTCTGACCTAGAAACCCTTGTTGCTAGCCCTCTTTTATAGTCACCAACTTATCTTGCCAAGAGTTTCCCTTTATACTCTCTTTGGGCATGTGGTAGATTGGAAGTCAATACCATCTCGTATAGCAAGGGTGGAATAAATTGGGATCTCTCTCGACAGGGCAGTGACACATAGGAAATGTATAAAGTTGTAACAACCTTAACTGCTTAATAAGAATACAAACTCTTTCCTTTGAAATATGTTGTATTTGCAATGTTTTGATTGCAATCACTTTACATATATTTCATAGAATACTAGTTGTTGAGATCTTACCATTATATTTCATGTGACTAACATGTATTTATTAGTATAACTACCTCTCTATACAATCTTGCATCTTTAAGGTTCTTCTAGGTTGCAGAGAAGCTATTTGGAAGGAGTGAAGAAACTACGACAATCGAAAATGACATCAATCGTAGGACTCTGAGTGAGTCAACCTTTCTCTTCCACCTAATAGTTAGTTATTTCTTTTGAATTCAATTATTATATCCATGTTGCATGTTCTTTTTGAGAATTTGTTTCTATACGGTCATTGGTATGTTGCAATACAACCCACTAATGTAGGGGATTTTCCCCGAAAGCACTAATTAAAAAAAATGAAAAGTAACTTCTATTTTATTATGTGTTTTTCGAGTCAAATGGAAAAATAAATCTGTGATTTGAAAATGTTGTTAAATAATTGACATTAGAACAAATTCAAAATACTTATGAAATGAGAAAATTGACGACAAAAATCATTGACCACAAAGGTTCTGATAAATTCACGTACTGAGATTGCATTCCTAATCACCAACCTATTTAGATTAGCAACATATTCACATCATAAATCTAGCACTAAATTTATAAAAATGAGAAGTACTAGAAAGGATCTTGTTGGATTACTGAGAGGGGGGGTAAATCAGTAATAAAGTAATTATAATATTTTTTCTCCAAATAATCCAAGTGTTATATCAATGTAGAATTATTATCCAATAATGAGCAATAAGAAATGAACAATCACACACATACACAGCACACCATTGTTTTACGTGGAAACCCAAATCAAGAGAAAAACACAGAATGATTTTTCTTGAAGAATTACATTCAATGGAAGCACCAACTTCCTTTGTTTTACAGCTACAACTGGAAGGAGGCTCCAACCCCCTAGTTTCTCTGGCTACAACTTGAGAGAAGCTCCAACTCCCCAATTCTCTGGCTACAACCTCCTATGTTCTCTGGCTACAACCGTTAACACTAAACTTTCAAAATCGTTAACACCCCTTCAACAACCTTATCTACTAGCTCCCCTTCATCTCTGGTTATTCACAAGAAAATAAATAAAACTGATAAGAAATAAAAGCCTATGCATATAACATGTAACATAAAACAATACAATAGCCAAAGGGGAGTTTGAGTTCTCACCTATTACACGCTTCGAGCTCAAAACCACTTATATCTGCAACTTTAGACAAAGCATTTCTCCAATTTTCAATTTTGGTGGAGTCGTGCCTCTGAGTTTGAAGGTCACACTCAGTCTTCCTTTCAAGATTCTCCAGGGCTTGAGCATAACTTGTCTTTTTTCCAAGGGTCCACCGAAGCTCAGTAGGCTTCACATGGTAGAACACTAGAATTATGGGCGCCTTCGATTCCAACATCTGGACCAGCTCATTTAGGCACCAAATTGAATCGGCATATCCAGGAGAGAAAATGGCCACGTGAATGGAGGCTGATCAAATAACGTCTTCAATCTGAAGAGTGAAATAGTCTCCCCGTTGCAGTTCAGGTTGATCCAGAAAGGCTTTGAGTCCATATGAAATAAGGCATCGATACAGATGGCTGGCAAAAGTTTTCTTTACATCCAAACCACGATGGTTTATAAACACATCGTAGACAGAATTAGCATCATTGGAGGTGGATGCAATGGTGGAGGAGGATTCAGCCATTGCCAATTGGAAAATAGAAATTGAGGTGATGGGAAGGATGATCGATGCTACCAAAGCAGGTTGCGAAGGAGGAAATTAGCTAGGAGTCTGAGAAGAGCAAAAATTTTGGGAAATAATTGCAATGAAAAATGTTGATGGTGTGCAGAGAAAGAGAAATTTACAAACATTAAACCCTTGAGCGATCTATAATACCACCGACTCTGTGTGGATGAAGTGAATATGGTGTACAACTTGACACCATTTAAGTAACTAAGAATATTTACACCTAGTAGGCCCCGGATAGCTGAACCTTTACCCTTCATGTGTGCAGATAGACAAAATATGAAGTGGTAGTCGCAAATGTAAAGCACGAGATGCTCAACCGCGTCGGTAAAAGAAGAAGCCGACAAAATGTGGGGCATTAAAATTAATAAAGCATGATTTTATATAATTCAAATTACAATTTCTATTATTAACCATAAAGATTTCATATCATTATAACTTTCAAATTTCCATAGAATTTCTTGATATAAAATAATTCCTTGTTTGTGGTTGGTTCTTTCATTTAGATAAAAAGTTTCATATCATTATAACTTTCAACTTTTAATGCAATTCTTGATATAAATAACTCCTTGTTTGTGGTTCTTGATATAAATAACTCCTTGTTTGTGGTTGGATCTTTCATTTAAGATAATTTTTTATTATTGGATCTTATAAAAATTTAAAAATATATTAAGATAAAAATTGATTATAGAAAATATAAACTTTAAAACATTTTTAACAAAAATTAAAGGATAAGCTCCATGCTTTATCGAAATTTCAAATTCAGATGCATATAAGTTCACTTGGTATAACTACTTTGAAACATAGAACATTATTTGATACTTTTAACAAAAATTAAAGGACAAGCTACATGCTTTATCAAAATTTCAACTTCAAATGCATATAAGTGCACTTGGTATAACTACTTTGAAACATAGAACATTATTTGAGAAAATCTTTGGTATAGCATTGAAAACTACTCTTCTCTTAGGGAGGGATTTCAAAAATATTGTAAGGTCTTCCCTTCACTTGCTAGATTATCTCTTTTTTTTACCTTAAAGGGGAGTTCTATGGCAATAGGAGGGAGAACACATCTAAACAACAAAACAAAAAATAAATAGGTATTCACACAAAGTACCTTGGAAACTTCACGTCCATGTGGTTTATTTGATATTTCACCTCTATAATGTTCTTTTAAAACATATAGGTAATTGTTCTATGTATTGAATGGTATTCTACGGAGAGTTAATGAACCAATGTAAATCCAAAAAATTCTCACCATTCTTTCAATTAAGAATCGATCAATGTAAATCCAAATACTTTGCATCATTCTTTCAATCAATAATGGATCAATGTAAATCCAAATAGTTCGCACCATTTATGCTTTCAGATATTTGCAGAAGAGATGTGAAAGAAAAAATCATGGACCAGTGCCGACTACTAGGATAGATTGTGGTTGCATTGATGGATGGTTGTGTAATCATTTGACCAGATATTTGAGGAATTCATATAATTGTGTGTCATTATTTATATAATCATGCATTGTTCCTCTTCCTTATTGAAGATTTCCTTGAAAGTGGTTGATCGAGGATCGACTTGACATGAAAGTTGACTGTAGTTTCGACTGAGTCCTTAAGGAGAAGCACAAGTTTAGGGGGAGGATCCCTTTTCCATTGATGTCAAAGGGGGATCTTTGTAGACAGGGGGAGAATTATTTCTATGAATGGTGGATCATGTGTTTCATTGTAGGATTTACATCAATGACAAAGGGGAAGATTGTTGGAATTATTGTCATTGATGTCAAAGAATTAATGATGTAATATTACAACATCACAATACACACAACATTTCCAATATATATATAAGGGGGTGCATGTGAAAAAGTAAAAAGTGAAATGGTGGTTTCAAATCCATGGGTTTGGGGAATTTTCCCATAGTATTGGGAATTAATTATTTAATTAAGAGACAAGTCCCTTAATGAAGGGTTATGAAAAAGTATAAAAAGAGAAAGCATCGAGAGAAAGTGTGTGTGTGAAAAAAGGATTAACAAAGATTGAATAGCGAAATTAGTTTCAGGTCATCTTGGAGTTTTCATGATAAATTTATTTCTATGATGTTGCGGACCTTGAAATTTTACAGAGACAAAGGAGAGATATTGATGTACATGTGGTATAAGTTTCATATGTTAGTTATCTGCACTTTTAGAGATATGCCTTGTGGAAGTTAGGGTTCCTAAATGCTCCTGAAATCAATTTTAAATAGGCCAGTTTAGCACTTTCGTTATAACTGAATGCTCCTGAAATGGTATTGGGGATTAATTATTTAATTAAGGGACATGTCCCTTCATGAAGGGTTATGAAAAAAGTATAAAAAGAGAAAGCATTGAGAGAAAGTGTGTGTGTGAAAAATGGATTAGAAAAGATTAAATTGTGAAATTAGTTTCAAGTCATCTTGGAATTTTTCGTGATAACATTTTTTCTAAGATGTTTCAGACCTTAAAATTGGGAAGAGATAGAGGATATATATTGCTGTACATGTGGTACAAATTCAAATGCTATATACTTTCGGATATATTCCTTATGGAAGTTAGGGTTCCTGAAGGCTCTTTAAATCAATTTCAAATAGGCCAACATAGCACTTTCATTATAACTTATTTTCTAGGATGTTCTAGGCCTTGAAACTTTACGAAGACATAGTATATATCATGGTGTACATATGGTACAAATTTCAGATTCTGCTTCACTACACTTTCGGAGATATGCCTTGTGGAATTTAAGGTTTTTGAATGCTCTTGAAATTAGTTTCAAACAAGTTAGCTTGGAACTTTCACTATAACTTATTTTCTTGGATGTTCCAGACCTTGAAATTTTTTATCGATAGAGGCAATCTCCTAGGGTACACGTGGTAGGAATTTCAGATGTTGTTTCCATTCGAAAACTGAGAGGGGGGGGGTGAATCAGTTGTTACCAATCTTAACAATTATGCTCATTTTTAAATTCATTACAGAACTCTCAATGATGATCACAATAATGCAAGGAAGTAAGCAATAGAACATTTGGCATAATTCACACATATGAGATACATAGAGACAGATATTTCCTGAGGAAACCCATAAAGGGTAAAAACCTATTCTTCTTGATATGATAAGTAATCTTTACATTATGTACATTATCACACATATGAGCTCCAACTCATTGTGAGGCTACAACCTCTGTTTTGCAAGCTGCAACTTGCCGAGAGAACCAACTCTCTGTTTTTCTCTACCACCTACTAGAAGGAAGCACCAACTCCCTGGTTTCTCTAGCACCCACTAGAAGGAAGCACCAACTCCTTGGTTTCTCTAGCACCCACTAGAAGGAAGCAACAACTCCCTAAGTGTTCCAGCACCAACTTCCAAACACACAGGCACCAACCTGTATAACAGAGAACAACAGTTCTCCCTTGCACCACCCTACCACCCTGGTTTCTCTAGTTGCAACTAGATGGAAGCTACAACTCCCTGTGTTCAAGCACCCACTTGAACCTCTGAGGACAACAGTCCTCCCTAGCACCTCCCAACCACCCTGAAATATAAAGTTTTCTATATATATAAATTTATCACAGTGATACAATATTTATCAATGGCTTACTAGTCTCATCATTGTTCTACTACACTGCTCTGCTCTACCTACATCAGTGTCTTCCTGCACACCTCACTTACGCTTTATGTTCTTCTTCCTTTTATGCTATGTGTGCCATATCCATTCTATGCACCATTCCTCTTCTGTGCATTTTAGCTGCTGCACTCTACCTCCTTCTACACACCTCAATCACTCTCAACAGCCCCTCAATCTCTTCTCTATTCTGTATTTTTTATTCTCCCTGTGCATCTTATGCATCCTCTATTCACAATGCTTTTTCATGCTCTCCCCATGTCAAGTGCTCTACTTGATCATCATTGAAACTCTTCAACTTCTCTGGCAGTTCAACCCATGCGTCCATCATCACTGGGTGTTATGTCGAGATTCCTTAGCCTATCCAGCAGTCGAGACTCTTCGTCTTCTCTGTCACTGTCGAGCTCATTCCCTCTGTTGCAGTTCCAGGCTCCGACGGTCTTACATCTGTCAATAGCCTCTATGAACAGTCTCCATGCCACTGTAAGATTCCTCGAGACTCTACATATTCTCTAGCAATCACCCTGAAGTCTCTTCGAGTCCTCTGGCAGAAACCATCACGTTGATTTCGTCATTTCGCATTTCGGTATTTCGGAACTCCTATGGTGAAGAGTCTTGACTCTTCATGTTACGATCACCGAAAAGGAGCTTAACATGGTGCTAGCTCCTCCCTCTCACATGACCACTGACGGTGACCACAGCCTACACCAAAAGGTGTTTTTCGCATTTTCGCATTTCAACATTTTGCGATTTCGTATGTCGCGAATTCTTGTTGCGAGCCATATCAACTCTCCAAGTCACGATCTCCGAAATGGAGTTTAGTTGTTAGCGCCTTCCTCCAACTCTCAATGATGTGACCACAGCCTATGACCACTCACTAATCATTTGAGCACTTCACTCTTCAGATCAACGGTCCATGATCCGTGGTGATCGGACGACTATTCTCCCCCTGGGAACTTTAGCTTTCGGGACTTTGGGGGAGAGTTGATGCTAAAACTCCCAAAACTAAATTTCTGGAATGAAGTCACTCAATGACATCTCGTGATCCGTGTGTCTTCCATGTGTCACTCAGAATTGTGATTTCCAGGTTCCTGAAATGCTGAATCAGCTTGACACTTGTCATTGCCTGATTGTGCCATGTGTCCTTAGCTGATGTGGTTTGCTGACGTGGTTTGTTGACGTGCCTGTTTTCGGATTTTGGGGTTCTCTACTTCAAAGGTTAAAGTTCCTTTGATCTTGATTTCCCGGTCTACGAAACTCCGAAATGGAGTCTTTGTTGATGTGCCTGTTTTGGGATTTTGGCGTTCCGCATTTCGCAACTTCGGGACTCCTGTGATGAAGAGTCTCAACTCTTGACTCCTCCAACTCCCGGTATCCAGAACTCTAAAATGGAGTCTTTGTTGATGTGCCTGTTTTGGGATTTCGGCGTTCCACATTTTGTCGTTTCGGCATTCTTGTCATGAGTGTCCTCCTTGACTCCTGGAGTTTTTGCTTCTGATATTTCCATGCGATCATCATTGCATTGGTGGTCTTGATATTTTCCATCAATGACCAACACGCATACTTTGCCTCTGTCTGAAAACATGCCAACAATATCCCCCTTTGGCATTGATGGGAACCCCTTGAAGAACATCCAACTATACCACTGTAGAATCCTTGAAATTACCACACTTTCTCCCCCTTTGACATCAATGTCAAAGAAGAAACATGCTCCCCCTGAGCTATTGCAGTACATACTCCCCCTGTCAACTATGAGCAGCTTAGAAATACAACAAATATTCAATAAGTACTCCCCCTGACCAAGTGAATGGATTAGACGAAAGAAGTTATAACCCCCAACTTTTGACTAAGATATCCAAAAGGGGTCGTTGCTAACGGTTTAGTAAAGATATCAACAATATGTTCCGTGGAAGGAATATAATTCAGCTGAACAATTATGTTTGTAACTTGTTCTCTGAGAAAATGGTATTTTATTGGGATATGCTTAGTCTTGGAATGAAGAATAGGATTCTTGGAGACACTGATGGCACTGGTGTTATCACAGTGAATTGTAATTGGATCGGTATAGTTTACCTTCAAATCTGCAAGAGTTTGGATCATCCACAAAATCTAAGTGCAGCAAGTAGCAGCAGCAATGTACCCTGCTTCTATAGTTGATAAGGAAATAGATCATTGATTTTTACTAAGCCATGCTACTAATGAGTCACCCAGAAAGAATGCTCCTCCACTGGTGCTTTTTCTCTCATCAACACAATTTGCCCAATCTGCATCTGAATAAGCAGTTAACTGAAAATTCTAATTTCTGGGATGCTACAGACCATAAGTCATTGTTCCCTTCAAGTATTTGAATATCCTTGTGATATCTACCAAGTGACTTTTTTTAGAAGATGACTAATAACGACCTACCATTCCAACAACTTGCATTATATCAAGACGGGATGTTGTGATGTACAGAAGACTGCCTATCATTGATCGGTATGTCCTTTGATCAACATCAAGTGACATATCATCTTTACTGAGCTTGCAACCAACCACCATAGGTGTACTAACAGGAGAGGAATCCTCCATATGAAATTTCTTCAACATCTCTTTCAAATATTTTTCTTTAGAGATAAATATTCCTACAGAACTCTGATTTACTTGTAAACTAAGAAAATATGACAGCTATCCTATCATGGACATATCAAACTCTGTTTGCATAGAGTTAGCAAACCACTGGACAGATGATTCAATAGTACAACCAAAAATAATATCATGTACATAAACCAAAACAACTAGTAGATTATCACCTTCAGACTTAATGTAGAGATTGTTTTCAACAGTACCTTTCTTGAACCCTTTGTCTTGTAAAAAGTTGTCCAGTCTATAATACCAAGCTTGTGATTCTTGTTTCAGTCCATATAAGGCCTTCTTCAGCTTGCAAACATAATCAGGATTATCTGTCAATAAGAATCCTTCAGGTTGCTCCATATATACTTCTTCCTCTAGATCTCCATTAAGAAAAGTTGACTTAACATCCATCTGATACACTTTAAATTTCTTATGCCATGAATATGCAAGGAATATTCTGATGGCTTCCAATCTTTTCATTGGTGAAAAAGTTTCATCAAAGTCATGACCTTCAACTTGTGCATACCCTTTACAAACTAGTCTAGCTTTATTTCTAACAACTTGTTCTTTTTCATTTATTTTATTTTTGAACACCCATTTGGAACCTATTACATTCTTATCTTCGGGTCTAGGGACAAGCTCCCAAGTATTGTTCTTCTCAATCTGATCAAGCTCTTCATTCATAGCTCTAATCCAATCATCATGTTGGTTGGCTTCATAAAAAAAATTAGGTTTAGTCATAGATAAAAAAAAAGCAACATGATATTGTTATGAGTCTTTAATCAATTTCCTTCTTGTCTGAACTCCTTTATGTATATCCCCAATTATCTGATTTTTAGGATGATTCTTTCTAACAATTATGAGAGGTGATCTTGTTTCTTTCTGTTGATTTATGTCAACCTGAGTATTTGTATCTTCATCTGATTCAGATTCTTCTCTTTTTGATCCTTGGACCTGTTCATATTCATCTTTAACTATATCTTATGTGTTTGGTTCAGCACTGCTTACATTTCTGACCGGGATTTCTTCATCAACTTTTATGTATATACAATCAAATAGTTTATCCAGTCTCTTATTGTAACATCTGTATCCTTTACTGTTTGTAGCATAACCCAAGAAGATACCTTCATCAACCCTGTCATCATATTTGTCAATATTTTCATCATTGTTCTTGATATAACATTTACTCCTAAAAAATTTAAATTGCTTGATTGAAGCAGGTCTTCCAAACCATAGTTCATAAGGAGTATTGTCACTGTGTGTCCTGAGCTGAGCTTTGTTAAGGATATGAATAGTTGTATGAATTGCTTCCACCCAATATGTCTAAGGTATGTTCCTTTCATTCATCTTTGATCTTGCCATTTGTTGTACTGATCTATTCGGCCTCTCAACAACTCCGTTTTGTTGTGGAGTCCTTGGAATTGTGTACTCTCTTTTGATCCAATGTTTATCATAGAACTCTTTGAAGTTCCATGAACTAAACTCTCCTCCTCTATCAGACCTTACTACCTTCAATCTTTTTCCTCTTTGATTCTCGGTTAGAGCCTTAAACACTTTGAATTTTTCAAATGCTTCAGATTTTTCCTTCAAAAAGGCAACCCATGTTAGTTTAGAATAATCATCAATAACCAACATAAAATAATTTTCGTTTCCTGTACCTTCTTTCCTTGATGGTCCACATAAATCCATATGTACTAACTGGAGAGGTTTTTCTGTTGAAGGAAATTTTTTAGATTTGAACTGAGTGCGAGTAAGTTTTCCTATCTGGCAAGGTTTACAAACAGAGTCGTATAGCTTTGATATCTTCGGAAGATATTTTACTACCCCATTGTTTCTGAGCTTGATTATATGATCAAAATTTAGATGTCCAAGCCTCCTATTCCACAGCCAACTTTCTTCATATTTGATTAAGTGGCATTCTTCTTTTTCTTCTTTTAACACATAGACATTGTTTTTTGTTCTTATCCCTTTTGCAACTAGCTGTCCTGAATTCACAAATTTTATTCTACTATCTTTAGAGGTAAAAATGACTTCACTTCCTCGATCACAGACTTGACTGACACTAAGCAGATTATGTTTTAGACCTTCTACAAACAACACATCTTGATATTTTCCTTTGCCATTGCTCAAACTTACCATTCCTTTACCTTTTATTTTTCCTAGTGCATCATTTCCAAAAGTTACATTCCCTGATTTGCTTTCACTTAGAGTTAGAAACTTACTTTTGTCTCCAGTCATATGTTTGGAACATCCACTGTCAATATACCAGAGATTCTTTTGTCTTTGGGTTGATAACACTAATCCGCACTGGTCATCTTCTTTCTTCTTCCAAACTTTGAAATTTCAGTAGCAGGATTCAGATCTGGCTCATAGTTTCTTAAGCGACAATCAAATTCTTTATGTCCATAGTTATGATAGATGTAACATTATGGTTCGTTGATTAAAGAGTCATAACGATTGTTATGCTTAACCTGTGTCCTTTTCCCATCCATCAAGTGATTTGCAATCTGTGGAGGTTTTTTACTTGGGTGTCTCATTCTTTGTTGTGACATATATCTATTCCTTGAATGTCTTGCTTGCTCATATCTAAATTTTAAAGAACAGTTTACAGCTTTGTGACCAAAGTTAGAACAGAAAAAACAATATCCATAGAAAAATCCTTGGTACCTAGAAAATGGTTATCTTCTTTGAGCAGGTCGATTTCTTCCATGTTGATGATTTCCTTGAGCAGGGAGTGCATTATTTCTTTGTTCTACAGATTCAGTCCTGACACCTTTTTCTTTACTCCTTCTGGGCAGCCAATTGTCTTCCTTTGTTTCTGTAGGTTTGTTGTTGTCATTGGTTGTATATTTGACAAACTTTATGGGTTCTTTGTTGCTTGGCTGACCACTAATTGATCC
Organism: Picea engelmannii; assembly: GCA_009831015.1. Taxonomy (NCBI): domain Eukaryota; kingdom Viridiplantae; phylum Streptophyta; class Pinopsida; order Pinales; family Pinaceae; genus Picea; species Picea engelmannii. The sequence goes on from ML776869.1 coordinate 1,113,035, forward strand.
CTCTTCATAACCCAAACCTGTTTTCAACTTTGGATTCCTTTGTTGATTCAAAATGGTGGATAATCCTTCTGAGGCTTTTATACTTGACAGATTCTGATGATACAAGGCTTGAAACTTCTCCAACTCTTTCCTAGTTTTCACTACTTCTTCTTCCAGGGCTTCAGATCTTGCCTTCTTTTCTGATAACTAATGTTTCAGAATGTCCTCGATTTTCTTTGTCTCTTATAATTAGCAGGGAAAAGTCTTCATCAAGTTTTTTAGTGCCTTTCTTGAGCTGTATCAGCAATTGTTTTTTCTTTCTCTTCTTAAGTCTAAGTCTGTCAATCTCTTCCAAAGCGTTGATCAGCTCTCTTTCCAAGTCAACCACAGCTTCTTCATCATTATCATCACTGCCTGTGATTTTATTATCATAATCCTCTTTGGCCATAAGCATGAAGTCATTTACCTTATCTTCACAGGAAGAGTCACTATCGGTGTCTTCTGAGGAGTCATCATTGTTTACACATAAACTTTTCTTTTTATCAAATATTTTGGATTTGTGCTTCTCTTCACCTTCAGTGTTCTGGTCCTTTTTCTTGTGTGGACACTTATTTGAGAAATGACCTATCTTACCACAATTGAAACATTTGAAGGCCAGCTTACCTTTGTATTTGCCTGGTCCTTTCTTTAACCTTCTCACAAATTTTGCCTCAATATCATCTAAATCTGAATCAGTATTCTTGTCTTCTTTAAAAGATGGTTCTCTAGTAATGGATTTATCTTTGCTGATTCTCATTTCATATGCAGTTAATGTTCCTAGGAGTTGATCAATGGATAGAGTTTTAAGATCATTTAGTTCTTCTATTGAAGAGACTTTTGGATTAAATTTATTAAGCAAAGATATTAAAATCTTATGAACTAAAATTGATTCATCAATCTTCTCACCAAGAACCTTCATGGCATTCACGAGTTCTTCAATTCTTAAAAAATACTTACTAACTGTTTCATCTTCATTCATCTTTAGTTGTTCAAACTTCAACCTAAATGTTTGAAGTTTGGCATCTTTTACTTTCTCATTTCCTTCATAGTTGCTAATAAGTTTATCCCACTTTTCTTTGGCAGTTTGAAGATGCATCACCTTTACAAACATGGCTTCTGCAATTCCATTCAAGATAGCATTCATTCCCTTAGCATTAAAGCTAAATTATAACTTATCATCCTTGGAAGCTAGCACAACAGGCTTTATGTATCCAGTCTCTACTACATCCCAAACATCAGCACCTAAGGCCATTAAGTATGTTCTCATTCTAACCTTGGAAAAGGAAAAATTTGTTCCATCAAACTGAGGAGGCTTACTTGTTGAAGTCCCTTCATGACTTGTCATGTTTAAGCTTATAGATCTACCTTTAAATAAAAGGAACCCGCTCTGATACCAATTGTTGGACAACTGAGAGGGGGGGGTGAATCAGTTGTTATCGAGCTTAAACAATTATGCTCATTTTTAAATTCATTACATAACTCTCAATGATGATCACAATAATGCAGGGAAGTAAGCAATAGAACATTCAGCATAATTCACACATATGAGATACACAGAGATAGATATTTCCTGAGGAAACCCATAAAGGGTAAAAACCTCTTCTTCTTGATATGATAAGTAATCTTTACATTCTGTACATTATCATACATATGAGCGCCAACTCATTGTGAGGCTACAACCTCATTTTTTCAAGATGCAACTTGTTGAGAGCACCAACTCTCTGTTTTTCTCGACCACCTACTAGGAGGCACCGACTCCCTGGTTTCCCTAGCACCCACTAGAAGGAAGCACCAACTCCCTGGTTTCTCTATCACCCACTAGAAGGAAGCAACAACACCCTAAGTGTTCCAGCACCAACTTCCAAACACACAGGCACCAACCTGTATAACAGAGAACAACAATTCTCCCTTGCACCACCCTACCACTTTGGTTTCTCTAGTTGCAACTAGATGGAAGCTACAACTCCCTGTGTTCAAGCACCCACTTGAACCTCTGAGGACAACAGTCCTCCCTAGAACCTCCCAACCACCCTGAAATATAAAGTTTGCTATATATATAAATTTATCACAGTGATACAATATTTATCAATGGCTTACCAGTCTCATCACTGTTCTGCTACACTGTTCTGCTCTACCTGCATCAGTGTCTTCTTGCACACCTCACTTACACTTTATGTTCTTCTGCCTTTTATGCTTTTTGCACCATATCCCTTCTATGCACCATTCCTCTTATGTGCATTTCAACTGTTGCACTCTACCTCCTTCTACACACCTCAATCACTCTCAACAGCCCCTCAATCTCTTCTCTATTCTGCGTTTTTTATTCTCCCTATGCATCTTCTCCATCCTCTATTCACAATGCTTTTGCATGCTCTCCCATGTCGAGTGCTCTACCTAACCATCATTGCAACTCTTCAGCTTCTCTGGCGGCTCAACCCTTACGTCCATCATCACTGGGTGTTATGCCGAGATTCCTTAGCCTCTCTAGCATTCGAGACTCTTCGCCTTCTATGTCACTGTCAAGCTCATTCCCTCTATTGCAATTCCAGGCTCCAATGGTCTTACATCTGTTAATAGCCTCTATGAACAGTCTTCATGCCACTAGAATATGCCTCGAGACTCTTCATCTTCTCTAGAAATCACCCTAAATTCTCTTCGAATCCTCTGGCAGAAACCATCAATCGTTTCTAGCAGTTACAATGTGAAGAGAAACAGTAGCCCTTCGATCAGATTTCCAAGTATTCAACACCATTGGATTACAAGCACAGGGTCTCGCGTTGATTTCGCCATTTCACATTTCGGTATTTCAACATTCCTATGGTGAAGAGTCTCAACTCTTCATGTTACGATCACTGAAAAGGAGCTTAACATGGTGCTAGCTCCTCCTTCTCACATGACCACTGATGGTGACCACCACCTACACCAAAAGGTGTTTTTCGCATTTTTGCATTTCGGCATTTCACGATTTCGCATGTCGCGAATTCCTGTTGCGAGGCATCTCGACTCTCCAAGTTGCGATCTCCGAAATGGAGTTTATTTGTTAGCGCCTTCCTCCAAATCTTAACGATGTGACCACATCCTATGACCACTCGCTAATCATTTGAGCGCTTCACTCTTCAGATCAACGGTCCACAATCCGTGGTGATCGGACGATTATCCCCCGCCTCGAAACTTCAGCTTTCGGGATTTTGGGGGAGAGTTGATGCTAAAACTCCCAAAACTAAATTCTTGGAATGATGTCACTCGATGACGTGTCGTGATCCGTGTGTCTGCCATGTGTCACTCAGAATTGTGATTTCCAAGTTCCTAAAATGTTGAATCAGCTTGACACTTGTCATTGCCTGATTGTGCCACATGTCCTTAGTTGATGTGGTTTGCTAACGTGGTTTGTTGAAGTGCATGTTTCGGGATTTCGGGGTTCACTACTTCAAAGGTTAAAGTTCCTTTGATCTTGATTTCCCGGTCTGCAAAACTCCAAAATGGAGTCTTTGTTGATGTGCCTGTTTTGGGATTTTGGCATTCCGCATTTTGCAACTTCGGGACTCCTGTGATGAAGAGTATCAAATCTTGACTCCTCCAACTCCCAGTATCTGGAACTCTGAAATGATGTTTTTGTTGATGTTCCTGTTTCAAGATTTCGGCGTTCCGCATTTCATCGTTTCAGAATTCTTGTCATGAGTGTCTTCCTTGACTCCTGGAGTTTTCGCTTCTGATCTTGCCATGCGATCATCGTTGCATTGTTGGTCTTGAGATTTCCCATCAATGACAAACACGCATACTCTGCCTCTATCTGAAAACATGCCAACAGTTTCACTATACTTTCGGATATATGCCCTATGGAATTTAGGGTCCCTGAATTCTCCTAAAATCCGTTTCAAACCGGTCATCTTGGAACTTTCTCTATAACTTATTTTATGGGATGTTTCAGACCTTGAAAATTTGAAAATTTGAAAATATGATCTTACTATTCTTCAAGCTTGGGGAAGCTCAAGTCTTCTTGCGTCGAGTAGTAATGCACCGTTATGGAGACTAGAAAGGAAACAACATTCATATAATTTATTTTCCATAAGTTTATCAATGAATAAACTTACAAAATGAAATTATAATTCAATATAACAAAACTCACTATTTAAGATATTTCTAGTCATGAGAGATTTTCCCTCATTTGTGACCCAAGACTCTCCATGATTCCTTTCTGCAATCATTACAAGAACCATTCAATGAAAAATTCAAAACACCTAAAATCAATTCCATATATGTTGGATAATAATTTCATCAACTAATGATCTAGCCATGAATATATCAATCAATGGTGGGGATTGGTATTCCTAGCTAGGAGGTGGATCCATTGGTCAAACAACCTTATCTGAGGCAATAGTGGGGGATGTAGTGGATGTAGATGCAAAAACCATAGGTGTAGCCATGGTAGATGCAACAAAGGGGGTTGCAGTAGAGAAGACAGGTGCAACAATAGTGTAAGGGTGGCTTTGAAGCTTTGGTAGGGGTGAGTAGCAATAAACTCCCATCGGTTGTAATATCTGGCAAAGTCCCATGTGGGGAGAAAGTATACTAGCAATGGTTGTGGCAAAGTGGCCACGAAAAGGACCCACCATGTATTGCAAACAACAAATTCCAACTAAGTTAGGCTACTACAGAACCATGAAAATACAAGTCATTACATTTGACATAATGTATTTGAATGGATGTAAAGGCATGTTTGTTGTAATACCTCATGTCAATGCACTTGATGGCTGGAGAAGGTGAAATATGGATGGAGAAAGACAGTCGTGGTGGATGAAATAATGTTGATTGTGCATGCATATACATTTTTAATATGTTATATTAGTACAAAAACATGAAAATCAAACAAAATAAGAAAACAAATTTCACATTAACCATATTTAACTTGACTTATGTGACTATGGAGTGATCTATCCACCCTAAGTGGAGATGATTGGTCAATTTCTTCAGTCACAAGCTTTAGAAACACATAAGATGGACTTGAGTTTTAAATAAAAACACACACAAAATGAAGATGCAAATAACTTGTAACTTTCACTTCAACATTTCAAAAATGCAATAAGTACACGGGGAACCAAATGGATTAAACCTAGTTTAATGAACTTTCTGAACCCCTAACTACATTTTTCAACTGCAACTCGAATGCATTTACATACAATATTCAATGAACGTTCTTATTACAAAAGGTAGGGCAATCAATGAATGCATAAAAAAATTTCAAATCAAAAGGCGCAAATGAAAGAAAACTTAATAAGATATATCTATATCATTTCAAATTTGAGGTTGAGTATATAATAAATAACATGTAGCAATGATGCTCAAATACTTTTCTCAATAATGTCAAAATTGCTTGTAGAATTTGAACTTGAAGATTAGTTTCAATCTTTGCACATTGTTTATTTTGGCATGAATGAAGATGATAATTGATTTATCATAAACAAATTGGACATTTGCAAAACAATAGATTTAGAATACTTAATCCCAAACTAGTGTTTCTCTAATTTTTATATTAACCATGAGAAATGTTTCATCTTAAAAGAGTTGTTAGGGATCACAAATTCTTACACCCACTCCAATATGAGTTATCCAATTAAGATGCTTGGACAAACTATCCATCACTAAGATAGAGAGATACATGATAAGGGACATCATTTTCTTAGGGCCATTGTGGTTTGGAACAATGGAGTAGCCATGACATGCTAATGGTAAGGGTGGATATGGAAATGACGGGAGCTACTATCATATTATTCATATAGGAAAATGTTATTTTATATAAAAATGTTATTAAAAACATAATTTACAAGATTGTGAGAAAAACATACTGCTATAAAACATGGTAATGAAATCTCCTTGGACTAGTTTTAGTAAAAGATTGACAAAATTACTTGTTGGACCGCTTTCTAATCTTTATTGAGGGGTAACATATTTTCAATTGATCTTGATATTTCATCTTATTAGAAGGGATTAATTCCCTTAATTTTTATGTCTTATCCAACATCTCCCCAATTAATTACCATGTAGGAATATTAACAACTAGAAAGAGAATGTATATTTGACAATGTTATTTGTTTCACTTTTCTCAATAATAGGAGTGACAAAAATTTGTGGAACTAGATTATTTATAGGATCAGGATGTCCAAGATCAATTTAATAAAAAAAATGATTCTAATTAATGACGATTTTAAACTTGTGCACTTATTTTTTTGTAAAGTATGTTATGATTTAACCTTAGGAGAAGAAGAAATTAGATGGTCATGCTCAAAAAAAATATGTAGGAAAAGAAATGTATTCATAGTGTAATAATTGTGTCCAATTGCAACCATTACCATATACCGAGAGATATTTAGGAAGACCCTTTTCAAATTACCTTCAATGTAGATCTTGAGCAAAGAAAAAAGTTGGCAAATTTACCCTATCAAGTAGAAGGGAAACAAACTTACCCAGGAGTCTTAGAGTGTTTCTAATGGCCATGAGTGTTGGCATTCAAATATTCAAGAGGTAAGTTGGTCATTCAGACTCAAATTGAAATTGAAGATAACAATTATGTGATTCAAATTCATATTCATATAGGGAAATGTAGTAGCTTCCAGGTCCCCTAATCTATGTTGGCATTGATCTTAACTATGGTTTAATTAAAAAGCACATGAAATTCTTGTAATTTATTTATGGTTACGATTTTTCACGTGTTATTTATAACTTGAGTTCAAAATTTTGGGGAAAAAATCATAAAGTCATTTAAATATATGTGTGTGAGGTGCCCCAATGGAGCCCGTTATTGCAACTACTGCATCAACCGTGAGAGAATATGTATCCTACCACTTGGATGTAGGAGCATCATCTCGTAGGAGCTATACATGTCAAAAAATAAAACACAAGAAAAATACTTACAATTATGTTTATCGAATACTTTTCAATTGTCAAATTATACATGATCAATGAAGATATAAAAAAATATTTCATACTAACCTCATGCAAGAAAATATTCTTCCTAAGAGACTATATTGGCATATAACAAGTATGTCCATAATGAAAGCATCAATTAGGATCAGGGAGATTGTAACCATAATGGCCAACCTGGCCAGATCTTCTGCCTAATCTAGAATTGGAAACATAGCCTAAAGGCCCTACACCTTGTGGTCTAACATTGTTGCTTGGGGATGGCTCTTGATGGGATGTTGCCACAAATATGCTATGTTGAAATAAATTGTGGCATGGACAATATCATAGTACTAGTTGTATTGATCCTATCTCCAAGATGAGGTGTTGGCCCTTGACCAAGTTTTGAGGATCATTGATCATGTTTGAACTATTTTGGGACTTTGACAGGTTGTCAAAGCAGAGATCATGGGATCTTGGCCCCTTGTTTAGGGCTTTTTGGGTTTTGAGCTTATGTAGCGGGTATGGGGATGTCGGACCATGGGTTTACCCATGTTTAGGCCCTTTTGTAATGTATAAATAGATGTCTAAGTGATGTAAGAAAGGGGTTGGTACCTTGCTAAGTGCTAAGTGTAAATTGTAAATGATTTGTGCATGTTGTGTTGAGAACTTGCAGAGCTAAGTGCAAGTGACTGTAAGAGACTGTGTAAAGGCTTTGTGTTGTAACCTAGATTGGGGGAAGGAGGATCTAGTGAAGTGTGCGCAGATCTCTTGTCCTATGTGGAGTAAGATCTTGTGGCTCTGTGCAGGTAGAATATTGACAGAAGGCAATAAACAGAAGAAGAGTTGTTGGACGTAGACCCGGTCTAGGGGTGAACCACGTATATCCTGTGTTGTGGTTTCTTTGTGCATTATGGTTGTTTTATTGTTTATATGATAAATGCTTAATGCAATGATGTATTCTTAGATGGATATGATATCTTAGTGCCTAATGATGTGAATAATATGCTAGATCAGATCTATGTTGATATGCTAAGTGCCTGAATATATTATATATGGATGAATACTATGATGCTCTGTTATTAGGGTCTATCTGCGTTGTAAACTAAGGTTGAATACTATTGAACTATAACTGCTAAGTGTTATGTTAATGTGTGATAATCACATATATGTGTCCCAGCTAAGGTTGCGGACATCTGAGTCCTACAACCACCCCTGCCTCTACCTCGGGTGAGACTTCATTTTCTTCTGAGGTGTTGTCGAAAGGGTCGGTAGTTAGGGTTTTGTTGGTGTGTTGTTGAAGCATTGAACTTTGGATCTACCCCATGTGCCAACAAATGGTTCCGTTGTCCGAACCTAAAATTGTGATTGCTGGGAACTAAAGAAAAGAGAAAGCTCTTTGCTTAAATCTATTGCCCTAGTGCGCAGTATTCTACTTGACTTGTAAAGCTCTATGCTAAGAAGAGAAGTCAGATCTGAAGAAAAGAGGTAAGATCTTGATGCTTTGGGCTCTAATAAAGGTAAGAACAGTGAAATTTTTTTATTGAAAAGGTAAGATAAGTGAATTTTTTTTTTTCAAAAGTATGGAGTTAGGTATGTTTGATAAATTTTGTCCTAGCTTGAAAACTAGGTCATAGCTAGAAGAAAGAAGATTTGATATGAGTAGATATGATAAGAATAGTGAAAGATATGTTATCCCTATGCATAGAAAGAATGTTTGGACTAACAAATGGATGCAGTATCCTAGAAAGAATTTTCTGCAGATTAGCTACTATGATGCTAGTGCGCAGTATAGGAAAGGTTGGCGATCATTTAAAAGAAAAAGAGAATTAACCCTTTGTTATAGTTGCAGAAGACCAGGACATCTTGCTAAGGAATGCCTTGGTAGAAGACCTAGTTGTATTTGTTGTAAAGATATGGATCATGAAGTTTTGGATTTCCCTAGAATGATTGTTAAGGTTGAAAGAATGAATATGAGACAAGAAAACCCTAAGGAAGGTTAAGAAACTGAGACCATGACAAAACCCCAGAAAGAATCAGAGAATGTATTACTACAAATGAAATAAACCCTGAATGATCACAGAAATATAAATTTATCAAAGATCTTCAAAGAAAAATAGTGCATAGAAACAAGAATAGGAGACTTCGACATTGACTGTATTCTGGATGAGGAAACACAGGTGAATATCATGACAGAAAGAACCTGGGAAATTTTAGGAAAGCCTGCTATGATTCCTTCATTGGGAGGAATCGGATTATTTAGAGGAAATTTGATAACCCTATGTGGAAGACTCACCCAGATATCTATGAGTGCTCGTGGAACTTCGACAAAGGAAGATTTTGAGGTTGTTAAATTTATTGAGAGCAACGCCCCATTTGATATGTTACTAGGAAAAACCTGGATTGAGTAGGATCAGACCAGAAGTAAAGAAGAGGAAGCCCTACAACAGAAAACGAAAGAACTAAGAGACTTCATGACGAAGAGGATAGCACACTTACTGAAAGAACAAGAGGACCAGTCAAAGATACTAAGGACCAGAAATCTGGATGTCGAAGTTGAAAGAAACCAGGAAGACTTAAACCACCTGCCTGTACAGGAGAATAGAGAATCTACCCTAGACAAAGAAGAAGTATTACTCTCTAACCCTATGAAAGAATATCAACAACGTGAAGTTACTATGTTAAGTACAGATAAGAATCGGAATGGAAAAAGGAATATTGAAATGAAGATCACAGGGAAGAAGGCTTGAAAGCTCAGTAAGAAGAGAGCAAAGCTAGAAAAGTTGCAGGAGGTTCCAGAGGGAACTTTGCAGAAGGAAGGTTTTCAAAAATGGAACTTCGTCAGGATATCAGAACAGCGCAACATGGCACTTTGCCATGGTGGAGCGATATAACTGTTCTTAGCATTATGACCGTTAGACCGACGCTCTTGAACGGTTAGAACAACAATTATGACCAAAAATCTCACCATCAAACAGTTGGGACCGCGCCGTAATGGACAGAACTGCATTGATGAAGGCTTATCTCCCATTGGAGAGATCTGTTACCTCGTTGTCTACTTAGTCCGTCAACTGTTGCACCGAGAAAAATTTTGCGAATTGTATTTGAGCCAAAAAAAGAACTCATTACTACCACGTTGTGTTTACTGAGATCGACACATGTTCTATTGCATTGAGCATCCATTCATCAACCTGAGTTATCCGATATTAGGCATGCATGTTAGTTGAACTCAGCGTCGTAGAGAATTCAGTTGAAGAAGTTCTAATCGATTTAATAACCGAAAAAGTAATGTCCACAGGAATTCAAGCTTCCTCGACGAGAGGAGTGCAAGCCTCCTCGTCGACTGCTCGTGGATCTAGACCATCCTGATCTGTAGCCAAGAAAAGAACCAAGCATCGAGATGACTTGGCAAACGTGAAGTTAATCCCAACTATCCTGCCTGACTACATCCCGCCTCTGGCCAACGTGGTGAGTCATGGCAGTGGCCCCAGAGACTTCGATTACACTCTGGTTACTGCGTACCTCCCGAAGGGGATACATACAGTTCGACCACAGTTGGATAAGATCATGGTATTAAAATTCAGCGACTTCAACCTAAGGGATTGCAAAAACTACAGCGTGCTCACTCCTTACAGGTATTTGACTAGGACAAAGGGGAAGAAGTCAAGGATAAACCCCCAACCATAGACTATGGACCTTGCACAGTCCACTGTCCTAAACATAATGAAGATACCGCATTTTGGAAGGCACCAAGAGGTTAGCACATGCGTTAAGCTCCTGCTATCGTGCTTCCATGGTGGCTATCTATGGCTAGATAGATGCACCACCGTTGATTCGGTACTTATCCATAGGATCACCATATTGAGCATGCAGGGACCCAACCTGCAAGACTTCTACCCAGGGAAGGCTGCAAACCACGTCCTTGCATAGTGGATTAAAGATACCTATGGCGATGTAGAAAAGGGGATGCAATGCTACAAGGTAGCTTCCATTCAGAATGAAGCAGTGCACCTGGCCTACCAGCTGATCACAAGAAAACTAGTGAGAAAGACCAGACCCACGCAGGTCATAGGGTTCATTGTTGACCTCACTGGAAAATGCGTGGAAGGACTACAGATGAACTGGGAAAAGTACTTAGTCAACCAGTTAGAATTGGATTGTCATGAAGCTCCGAATCAGGGCTATGACTTCCATTTTAGATGCTTGTTGATCCTCATCGCGCTTACTGCTTGGGAGATGCCAAAAGGTGTGACCTTCCCTACCATTGAGACGTTCGAGCCACTCACTGTGAAGTTCACCACGCTCTGGTATTTGAGTGATATGGGGAAACAATGGCAGTCGAACGTAGTATTCCATACCTACAATCTCCAGTTAAAGAGGGCTATTGGGGTTGTCCATCATATGACGTCGAACACCCTACACCAGTTCAGACCCCTTATGAAGTTTCGCGTAGATCAATACTTTATCTACATCACTGCACGTGCAGACGGAAGTAAAGAAGAGTTTTAGTCATACTATAAGCTCACAGAGGAAGACCTAGAAGATACAACCAAGGACTGGCCTACAGAGATCCTTATCCCTGTTGACCCCGCATAACCATCTGATCCCGAACTAATCGGCAACCCGGAGGCCACTCACGAAGAGAGTGACACACCTGGAACTAGCAGAATGAAGAAGACCGAAGAGGTCCAACAACTGAGCAGTGCATAAGAGGAAACTGCTTCAGAATCACCTAGATGAGGAGGTGATGACGAAGTAGATAGATAAGAGACCAATGGAAAAGAAGATCAAAAGAAGCAAGGCGAAGTAACACCGCCTAGGGATCCTGTTTATGAGGTTGATCCATCTTAGAAAAGAAAGGTTTCCCCCACGAAACCTACCTCGCGGAAGAAATCCAAAGCTACTAAGACTAAGCTGCAGATTGTACTCACGCTCGATGACTTCGACTTCATCATTGCAGTTGCATCAGACACCTTACATGATATTATGCAGAACACTGAAGACAAACAAGCAACCATGTATGATATAATTGAGACAGAACTAAGAGGGGTACAACAGGCCCTTCAATCTAGCTCTGTAGTGTCCACCACGCCCCCGCCATCAGAAGAACCAAAGTTGGGATATGAGCCTACCCAACTCCAAAGAATAGCTGATGTGACCGAAGCTCGCCTTCACCGTGCACGAGAAGAAAAAGAACAAGCCATCATGGCCCTAAAGCAAGTACAAGAGGAAGTGGTAGAGCAATGCCAAGTTGCACAACAGGAGAAGGACGACCACCAAACCAAGTTCGAAGAGGAAAGAGCGCAGATCCAACAAGAATAAGAACAACTACTCGCGGAGCAGGTTGGATTAAAAGAAGCAATCAACAGAGAACTTCACTCTGTGACAAGCTTAGAGAAAAAAATAGAAGAACCAATGGAGCATCAAGTAGCGCAGCTTGCTGAAGCCATCCAGTAGCTTCAATAAAGAATAACAGACCTAGAGCTACAAAATGTGCTAAGCACTCCATAGGACGTGTGAGACCAAAGAGAAGCCATTGCCCAAAGCACAGTTGAGAGAATCAAAGCCTTAGCTTTGGAATGTAAACCTATTAGCAGTAGAAGTGCGCAAACTTACGAGGGACTTACTGAAGACCCTAAACTGAAGACACTGGAGTCACAGCTCTAGGAGGAAAAGTAGCAATCAGTGAAAGTACAGGTGTAGTTGAAGCTCCTGTCAGTGGTTGAAATGAAAGGATGAAGTGATCCCAAGAACAACGCACTACTCAACAACGGGTCCACACCATATAGAGCAAAGTCATGGAAGTGACTCAGAGGCTCCAACCAATCTAGGACGAAGCATCCCAACTGTTTGAGGAGATTGAAGGCCCAGGAGTAGAGCCAGAACAAGTAGTCACTATAATCGAACATCGCTTAGAGGGACCTGTCAATGAAGCAACTATCCAAGAGTTTGCCAAGCAGGAGGCCTTGGCGCAGCAACAGGTCGAAGCAGCTCGAGCCAAGATAGAGGCTTTTGAGGCAGAGCTACCCAAATCAGAGTGACTCGGGATGAGTCACAGGTGAATATTAGAGGCATGTTGGCCCTTGACCAAATTTTGAGGGTCCTTGGTCATGTTTGAACTATTTTGGGACTTCAACAGGCTGTCGAAGGTGGAGTGCAAGTCGAAGTGGAGATCGCGGGATCTCGGCCCCTTGTTTAGGGATTTTGGGGTTTTGGGCTTATGTAATGGGTATGGGGATGTCATCCCATGGGTTTACCCATGTTTAGGCCCTTTTGTAATGTATAAATAGATGTCTAGGTGATGTAAGAAAGGGATTGGTACATTGCTAAGTGCTAAGTGAAAATTGTAAATGCTTTGTGCATGTTGTGTTGAGAACTTCCAGAGCTAAGTGCAAGTGACTATAAGAGACTGTGTAAAGGCTTTGTGTTGTAACCTAGCTCGGGGAAAGGAGGATCTAGCGAATTGCGCGCAGATCCCTTGTCCTATGTAGAGTAGGATATTGTGGATCTGTGCATGTAGAAGATTGGCAGAAGACAATAAAGAGAAGAAGAATTGGTGGACGTAGCCCCAAGCTGGGGGTGAACCACGTATATCCTGTGTTGTGGTTTATTTGTGCATTATGGTTGTTTTAATGTTTATATGATTAATTCTTAGTGCAATGATGTATGCTTAGATGGATATCATAGCTTAGTGCCTAATGTTGTGAATAAGATGCTAGATCTGATCTATGTTGATATGTTGAGTGCCTGAATATATTAGATCTGGATGAATACTCTGATGCTTTGTTATTAGGGATTATCTGCGCTGTAAACTAAGGCTGAATACTAATGAACTATAACTACTAAGTGCTTTGTTAAGGTGTGACGATCATAGATATGTGTCTCAACTAAGGTTGCAGACATCTGAGTCCTGCAACCACCCCTGTCTCTACCTTGGGTGAGACTTCATATGCTTCACATGTGTTGCCGAAAGGGCCAGTAGTTAGTGTTTTTTTGGTGTGTTGTTGGAGCATTAAACCTTGGGTCTACCCCGTGTGCCAACAAATGGTTATGTTGTCGGACCTGAAACTGTGATTGTTGGGAACTGAAGAAAAGAGAAAGCTTTGTGCGTAGATCTGTTGCCCTAGTGCGCAGTATTCTACTTGACTTGTAAATATCTGTGCTAAGAAGAGAAGTCAGATATGAAGAAAAGAGGTAAGATCTTGAAGCTTTGAGCTCTAATAAAGGTAAGAACACTGAATTTTTTTTATTGAAAAGGTAAGATAAGTGGAAATTTTTGTTTCAATAGTATGGATCTAGGTATGTTTGAGAAATTTTGTCCTAGCTTGAAAACTAGGGCACAGCTAAAAGAAAGAAGATTTGATATGAGTAGATCTGATAAGAATACTGAAACATATGTTATCCCTATTCATAGAAAGAATGTTTGGACTAACAAATGGATGCAGGATCCTAGAAAGAATTTTCTACAGGTTAGCTACTATGATCCTAGTGCACAGTATAGGAAAGGCTAGGGATCATTTGAAAGAAAAAGAGGATTAAACCTTTGTTACAGTTGCAGAAGACCGGGACATCTTGCTAAGGAATGCCCTGGTATAAGACCTAGTTGTCTTTGTTGTAAAGCTATGGATCATGAAGTTTTGGATTGCCCTAGAATGATTGCTAAGGTTGAAAGAATGAATATGAGACAAGAAAACCCTAAGGAAGGTCAAGAAACTGAGACCATGATAGAACCCCAGAAAGAATCACAGAATGTATTACTACAAATGAAAGAAACCTTGAATGATCACAGAAATATCAACTTATCAGAGATCTTCAAAGAAAAAGAGTGCATAGAAACAAGAATAGGAGACTTCAACATTGACTATATTCTGGATGAGGAAACATGGGTGAATATCATGACAGAAAGAACCTGGGAAATTTTAGGAAATCCTGCTATGACTCCTTCATTGGGAGGAATCAGATTATTTAGAGGAAATTCGATAACCCTGTGTGGAAGACTCACCCAGATATCTATGAGTTCTCATGGAACTTCGACATAGGGATATTTTGAGGTTGTTAAATTTATTGAGAGTAGCGCCCCATTTTCTATGTTACTAGGAAAAACCTAGATTGAGAAGGATCAGACCAGAAGAAAAGAAGAGGAAGCCCTAGAACAGAAAAAGCAAGAACTAAGAGAATTCATGACAAAGAGGATAGCACACTTACTGAAAGAACAAGAGGACCAGTCGAAGCTACTGAGGACCAGAAATCTGGATATCGAAGTTTAAAGAAACTGGGAAGACTTAAACCACCTGTCTGTACAGGAGAATAGAGAATCTACCCCAGACAAAGAAGAAGTATTACTCTCTAACCCTATGAAAGATTATCAACAGCGCAAAGTTACAATGTTAAGTACAGACAAGAATCAGAATGGAAAAAGGAATACTGAAACGAAGATCACAGGGAAGAAGGCTAGAAAGCTCAGTAAGAAGAGAGAAAAGATAGAAAAGTTGCAGGAGGTTCCAGAGGGAACTTCGCATAAGGAAGGTTTTCAAAACTGGAACTTCGTTGGGATATCAGAACAACGCAACACGACACTTCGCCATGGTGGAGCAATATAACCATTGGAGGCATTATGATCGTTAGTCCGACGCTCCTGAACTGTTAGAATAGTAGTTATGACCAGAAAGATCACCATCGAACTGTTGGGACCGTGCTGTAACGGATAGAACTGCATTGATGAGGGATTCTTGCTCGTTGGAGAGATCCATTACCTCACTATCTACTTAGTCCGTCTACTGTTGCACCAAAAACACTTTCACGAATTGTATCTAATCCAACAAAATAACTCATTACTATCGCGATGTGTTTACTGAGATCGACACTTGTTTTATTGCATTGAGCATTCATTCATCAACCTGTGTTATCTGATCTTGTGCGTGCATGTTGGATGAACTCAACGCCATAGAGAAGTCAGTTGAAGAAGTTCTAATTGATTTAATGGCCGAAAAAGTAATGTTTGCAGGAATTCAAGCTTCTTCGACGAGAGGAGTGCAAGCCTTTATGTCGACTGCTCGCGGATTTGGACCATCCCGACCTGCAGCCAAGAAAAGAACCAATCATCAAGATGACCTGGAGAATTCGAAGTTAGTCCCGACTATCCTGCCCAGTTACATCCCGCCTCCCGCCAGTGCGGTGAGTCGTGAAAATGTCCCAAGAGACTTTGATTACACTCTGGTTACTGCGTACCTCCCAAAGGGGATACGTACAGTTCGACTACAGCTGGATAAGATCGTGGCATTAAAATTCAACGACTTCAACCTAGGGGATCGCAATAACTACAACATGCTCGCTCCTTACAGGTATTTGACTAGGACAAAGGGGAAGAAGTCAAGGATAATACCCCAATCATGGCCTATGGACCTCGCGTACTCCATTGTTCTGAATGAAATGAAGATACCGCATTTTGGAAGGCACTAGGAGGTTAATGTGTGCGTTAAGATCCTACTGTCATGCTTCCATGGTGGTTATCTATGGCTAGATAGATGCATACTCATCATTCCAGCGTTGATCCATAGGATCATCGGATTGAGCATGCAGGGACAAGACCCATAAGACTTCTACCCAGGGAAGGTTGCAGACCGCGCCCTAGAACAGTGGATTAAAGATACCTATGGCGATGTAGAAAATGGGACGCGAGGCTACAAGGTAGCTTCCATCTAGAATGGCACAGTGCGCCTAGCCTACCAATTGATCGTAGGAAAACTAGTGAGAAATAACAGACCCACGCAGGTCACAAGGTTCATTGTTCACCTCGCTGGAAAATGCGTGGAAGGACTACAGATGAATTGGGCAAAGTACTTAGTCAACCAGTTAGAATTGGATTTCCACGAACCTCGAGATCAGGGCAATGAGTTCCATTTTAGCTGGCTGCTGATCCTCATCGTGTTTACTGCTTGGGAGATGCCAGAAGGTGCGATCTTCCTTGACATTGAGACATTTGAGTCGCTCGCTGTGAATTTCACCACGCTCTGGTATTCGAGCGATATGGGGAAACAATGGTAGTCAAACATGATATTCCATACCTATTATCTCCAATTAAAGAGGGATATTGGGGTTGTCCCTCGTATGATGTCGAACACCCTACACCGGTTCAGACCCCTTATGAAGTTTCGTGCAGATCAGCACTTCATCTACATCATTGTACGCACAGACGGAAGTAAAGAAGATCTTTAGTCATACTATAAGCTCACAGAGGAATACCTAGAAGAGATAACCAAGGACTGGTCTGCAGAGCTCCTTATCCCTGCTGACCTCGCAGAACTATCCGATATTGAACTAATCAGTAGCCCAGAGGCCACTCACGAAGAACATGACACACCTGGAACTAGCAGAAGGAAGAAGACCAAAGAGGTCCAACAGCTAAGTAGTGCATTAGAAGAAACTGCTTTAGAATTACCTGGACGAGGAGGTGATGATGAAGTAGATAGAGAAGAGACCAATGGAAAAGAACATCAACAGAAGCAAGGTGAAGTAACACCGCCTAGGGATCCTGTTGATGAGGTTGATCCCTCTAAGAAAAGAAAGGTTTCCCCCATGAAACCTACATCACGGAAGAAATCCAAAGCTACTAAGACTACGTTGCAGACTGTACTCTTGCTCGATGACTTCAACTTCATCATCGCAGCTGTATCAGACTCCTCACAGGATATTATGCAGAACACTGAAGATAAACAAGAAACCATGTATGATAGAATTGAGACAGAACTAAGAGAGGTACAGGAGGCCCTTCAATCCAGTCCCGTAGTGTCCACTGCATCCCCACCATCAGAAGAACCAGAGTTGGGAGATGAGCCTACCCAACTCCATATAATAGCTAATGAGACCGAAGTTCGCCTTCGTCGCACAGAAGAAGAAAAAGAACGGGCCAAAGTGGCCCTAAAGCAAGCAAAAGAGGAAGTGGTAGAGCAACGTTGAGTTGTGCAATAAGAGAAGGATGACCTCCAAACCAAGTTTGAAGAGGAAAGAGCACATATCCAGCAAGAGAAAGAATAGTTGCTCATGAAGCAGGTTAAAGTAAAAGAAGCAGTCAGCAGAGCACTTCGTTGTGTGACAGGCTTAGAGAAAAAAGAAGAATAACCAGTGGAGCATCAAGTAGTGCAGCTTGCTGAAGCCATCCAACAGCTTCAACAAAGAATATCAGACCTAGAGCTACAAGAAGTGCTAAGCACTCCACAGGACATGCGAGACCAAAGAGAAGCCACTGCTTGATGCGCAGTTGAGAGATTCAAAGCCTTATCTTTGGAATGTAAATAGCTTAGTAGTAGAAGTGTGCATACTTACGAGCGACTTACTGAAGACCCTGAACTAATGACACTCGAGTCACAGCTCCAGGAGGCAAAGAAGAAATCAGTGACAGTACAAGTGCAGTTGAAGCTCCTGTCAATGGTTGAAAGGATGAAGTGATCTCAAGAATAGTGCATTTCTCAACAGTAGGTCCACACCATATAAAGCAGAGTCATGGAAGTGACTCATAGGCTCCAACCAATCCAGGATGAAGCGTGCCAACTGTTTGAGGAGATTGAAGGTCGAGGAGAAAAGATGGAACAAGTAGTCACTGCAGTCGAAAAATGCTTAAATGGACCTGTCAACGAAGCAATTATCCAAGAGTTCATCGAGCAAGAGGCCTTGGCGCAGCAATAGGTCGAAGCAGCTCAAGCCAAGCTCGAGGATTTTGAGGTAGAGCTACCTAGATCAGAGACTCAATATGAGGCATAGGTGAGTGTTTGGGGCATGTTGGCCCTTGACCAAGTTTTGAGTATCCTTGGTCATGTTCGAACTATTTTAGGACTTCGACAGGCTTTCGAAGGTGGAGCGTAAGTCGAAGCGGAGATCGTGGGATCTCGGCCCCTTGTTTAGGGATTTTTGGGTTTTGGGCTTATGTAACAGGTATGGGGATGTCGTCCCATGGTTTTACTTATGTTTAGGCCCTTTTGTAATGTATAAATAGATGTCTAGGCGATGTAAGAAAGGGCTTGGTACCTTGTTAAGTGCTAAGTGAAAATTGTAAATGCTTTGTGCATGCTGTGTTGAGAACTTGCAGAGTTAAGTGCAAGTGACTGTAAGAGACTGTGTAAAGGCTTTGTGTTGTAACCTAGCTCGACGGAAGGAGGATCTAGCGAAGTGCGCGCAAATCTCCTGTCCTATGCGGAGTAGGATCTTGTGGATCTGTGCATGTAGAAGATTGACAGAAGACAATAAAGAGAAGAAGAGTTGGTGGATGTAGCCCCAGGCTTGGGGTGAACCACATATATCCTGTGTTGTTGTTACTTTGTGTATTATGTTTGTTTTATTGTTTATATGATTAATGCTTAGTGCAATGATGTATTCTTAGATGGATATGATAGCTTAGTGCCTAATGATGTGAATAAGATGCTAGATCTGATCTATGTTGATATGTTGAGTGCCTGAATATATTAGATCTGGATGAATAATGTGATGCTATGTTATTAGAGTTTATCTGCGCTATAAACTAAGGCTGAATACTAATGAACTATAACTGCTAAGTGCTTTGTTAAGGTGTGACAATCACAGATTTGTGTCCCAGCTAAGGTTGCAGACATCTGAGTCCTGCAACCACCCCTGCCTCTACCTCAGGTGAGACTTCATCCGCTTTTCAGGTGTTGCTGAAAGGGCCAGTAGTTAGGATTTTGTTGGTGTGTTGTTGAAGCATTGAACCTTGGGTCTGCCCCATGTGCTGACAGGGGGTTAAGGGGTTAAAGATACACCTCGGAGGGGGCTCTCAATGGGTTACTCCTGTCCCTTTCATGATCCTAAGAAAATCCAAACCAACCCCTTGGAATTCATCGATGTCAAAATAATTGACATCTCAACCCATAATAAGTTCTACCCATAGTTTACAAAGAAAATGTTATGGAACCTCTCTGTTATTGCATAGGGGTTTATCAAATACCATAAACCACATATCCATCTAGTTGTTATTCCATGGATGGAATGCACACCATTCTATGTAAAGAAACAACTTTCTTGAATCAGGTGGTTGGTTAGTTCTAAGGTCAATAAATAATTGAATAATCATCTCTTTGGTTATATGCATTTCTTTTACATCTTCTTTGTGTTGGTTGAGTAGTGCTCTCTCATCCTAGCCCTATATTTAGATATATCAGATAATTAGGGGTTAGGGTTTGGGTTCAGATTGGACTTTTGATCCATACTTGTGCAATAAAAACAACATTTAAACAATACAAAAGAACTTTACATATTATGTAAATTTGTATAATTTAACAAATTTAAAATTGAGATTTGGAATAAAACCTACCTAGAAATGAGAGCTCCTCTATTGGAAATATCAAGTGCCAAATTTTGGACTAAATCAAGAACAAAACACCTTCACAATTGAGTAAAATATGGAGAAAAAGTGCTAAGGGTTGAAAAAAATAATGGACAAAGGGTTTGCCCTTTTTTTTTAATTTATGTACACAAAAAAAGCCATTTTTAAAATTTATGTAGACAAAAAAGCATGCACATGTTTTTAATATGTGTATATTTTTTTACATAAATAAAAATCGTGTTGATTCAATGTGTCCACGCAATCAATTGCATGGAGTTTTGACAAAATTTGAAGCTATTTAAACAGGATGAGTGTGCGTTCTTAAAGTGTGTTCACATTCTTGAATTTCACAACAATTGTGCATTCCCATTGCAATGAATTTGGGAACCAACTGCATGCACCCACCCATTTATTTTGGTTGTAAGCCAAAGTTTCAACTTTATCCCATTTCTAATTATAAGATTGGAAGATTTATAAATCCTCAAATTAAAATTCCAAGTACAACAAGATCTATGAAAGGTTAAATTGTATTTAAAGGGTAGGTAAATATTCTCCTAGTATTTGCTTATGTGACAATAGAACAATGCTTATAAAGAATTATAATAAAGTATTTCTACATTTATGGTAACATGTTTCTAAATTATGAAAAATTATAGTAACATGTTTCTAAGGATTTCTACATTTATGACCTAACATGTTTTTAAGCATGTTTTTAAGTTATGGTAACACTAATCATTACTTTTTATTGTTTGTGAGACTTCCTACAAATTTAAAAAAACTATGAAAACTTAAGTCTTGTATTTCATTAACCAATAAACTACAATCATTTATGTCTTGTTGGTAGACCTATGTTTTGTAGTGTTGTTAATATCACCCAATTGTATAATCCTACAAAGTCCATTAGATTTAAAATTACTATTTAGGAATTAAAAAAAAAAAAATCATATTCAACTTTATTTTATCATGTTAGAAACCTAACTTTTAAATATATAAAAAAGATTTAAATTAATACAAATTTCTTATTTTACATATAATTTATATAAAGAGAAATATCTAAAATACATAAATATTAAAAATATTGTATTATTATACTTAATACAACTTGAGTGGACCTAATGGTTAAAAACATGTGTTTCCTCTTAAAAAGTCACAAATTCAAATCTGGGTAGGGTATATATATACCTTAAAATATATTATTATTATTATTATTATTACTTTGTAATCCTCAATCTTATAAACATTAATATAATATTAATATCTTATAAACATTAATATAATATTAATAAATTTAAAGTAATTCAAGATAAAATTAATAAATTGATTTTGACAAAATATTTATTACAAATTTATATATTATATAATAAACATTTTTTATATCTTCAATATAATTATTACCTTTTAATAAAATATCTTAATTTATTTTATCAATTAAATAAAATAAACATACTCATAAAAAAATTAACTACCTTATAACTATTATTTTAATTATTAATAAATTAATACAACTATAAAACAAAGAAAGATACATAAATTGTACCTCCAACAATCCCTCATGTGTAAAGTGGAGATAACTCTCTACTGAATATCTTAATTTTCTTTATCAATTAAAGAAAGTAAACATAATCATAAAAAAATCAATTATTTTATAACTATTATCTTTATTACGCCGAAGGCATTTTTTAAGGGAGAGGTTCTTTGTCGATTTCGTCGTCTGTCTAGAACAAATGGAACAAAGCCATGTGTCAATATACTTTGAAATCATGTGTCAGTGTGTATATGGCTTGGAAGGTGTAGAAGGGCTTGGAACGTTCCCAGTCATGTGTCAGTGTGTATATGGCTTTGAACATTCGAGATTGGTGTAGAAGGGCTTGGAATGTTAAAGATTGCTATGGAAGCACTTGGATAGTAGCAACACCCACGGCCCCAGCCTTCTTCACCTGCGTCTCTGAAGGTGGAAACCGTAACACTGAATATGAATCCTCGACTCGAACGCTTGGAATACATGTTAGCAAACGAAGGGAGATGCAGGATATCGAGGGGAGGTGTTGTCCCTTCTGTGGTGAAGCTCCACGCGAGAACATAATTTCTGTAATGAAGGCCATTCCCTCCTCGCCCACATCAATAGGGTACCCTATAGCAGCAACAGGAGGAGGAGGCTACAAGGGTTTTACAATGAGGACTATCACCAAGATCAATGAAGCAAAGGTAAGTAGTGATTATATTATTGTCATTGATTTTTTTATGTTTTTTTTGGGTTGGAATTTTCTGGCAATCTGAATGAAAAAAGGTTTCACATAGTGTATTTTGGTTGGTAACAAGACAAAATCTCATGGCCTTGGTGCTATGGGTTATAATAGAGGTTTCAGGAGCCAGGGGTTGTGAAATTTCTTATGTTTGTAAGAATATGTTTGACGTGGATTTTCACTGGTTTTTAAGCTCTCGGTTTTCATGGCCCTTGGAAATAGTTTTGGGAAAATGTTAATGTTTAGAATGTTGATCTATGCTTTTGAGGAAACTGGTATATTGGGTTTTGGATTCTATGGGCATCAAATGATTCAAAATTTTACTGGTAGTTTTACTATACCTAATTCCATTTATTGAGTAAGAGTTAGATTATTGTTCTGTAAATTTTGGCAAAATGTTTTGCATGGTAATTTTATTACATTAACTAATGTGGTGAAATTCCTTTGTTTAGAAGGAGTGGCTTTAGAACTCTATTTCATGTACATCGGGAACAAGCAATTCCAACAACTACTTAAAGAGAGTGACTTTTCTACTTTAACCTGGCTTTATTAGATTGGGCAGGACCACGCGATTTGGACCTCCACTTACCATTAGACCACAACCCAATGATCGTTTTTGCATTGTCATTGGCATGGACCAGGGGTTGAGGTTAGGCATGTCTGGTTTAGTGTTCAGGGGCCGATATTTAGTTCAATCGCCTTGGTGTCATGGGATTGTCTTGGAATGGGATACATCGACTAGAGTAGGTCTACCATAATTCCCTGCATCTAAGCATTAAAATTATGTGATTAGGGGGAAATTTGTTTTATTAGCTTGTCATAGAAATTTATTCCTTGATAGATTGTTTCCAGGCATTGTTATGTAAATTGGTTACAAGTGGTGTGTGATCTTGATCATCCATTCCCACCTGAAGACTTGGTAGAGTTAGAGCTAATTTGGACCGACCAACATGTTGATTTAGTAAGGGGGAATTAATTTTGGGCATATAAAATTATATTATGTGGCTACAAGTTCCTTAAGTAACCTGATTGTTTGATGGTTCTATACATTAAAGTTGATCCCGTGATCTCTGTGGTTGTCTTACTTGTAGGTAGGTGTGTGTGGGTATCCAATATTACTTACTGTGGTATCTTTCCTTCACAAAATGTTGGCATTGTGCTACTGCATTAAAAATAGCTTACATTACTCTTAATAGATTTGATTGTGGAATGTGGTAAGAAAGATGCAAATATAATTGTACTCATCTTAATTTCATCTGTAGTGTGTAAGTGGTTCATAGTCATTTCTATAGCATTTTTTTGTAGATGTATCAGTCCCCACATCCTTCATATTGTAGCATTGAAATTGCTAACATTTATAATCACTAAAAATCATTATGGAAGAATTAACACGGATGCATTGTCAGTGTATATTTTCTCGTATTTGCATCAATCTACAATTATTTAGTGTAAATGATCTATTTTTGCTAAAAACAGATGTTTGGTGGGATGCATTATTTTCATGGTTTGAGATTGGGGTCATTTTACCTTGGAGATCGAGTAAAAGCTATGTTTGAATCTTGGTGATTTTGTGATGCAAATAATTCTTGTTGTATTATTGAAATTCTTTGCTTACTTGGCTACAAAGTCTACCTTAAAAGAAAACGATATTGCATAAAATGAACAGGCCTTTTGAACCAACTCATGCAACTATCATTTATCATGATATTGACACATCCCTAGGTGAATAAATCTTCCCATATTAGAAGTATGTATTTAATGCAAGCATTCCACTTGCCTCCATACATATGTTGAAAAGAGTGGCATTTCAAACATCCATAAAAATCATATAAATAAATATTGGTAAACAATGCCATATGATCATATTGCAATATCAATGATAACCCAAGCCAAACCAATTAACCATCGCCAGTGAAATGCATTGGTGAATGCACCAAACACTTGAAATCAAAATGAAGGTAGTGTTGAAGGAGGAAAGCGCCTCGTTGTTTTTCATCTGCACAAGAGTTGAATAGCTTGAAGAGCTTCAACTGTATTTTAGGAACTACTTGGTTAGATGTTGAATTCATCGTTCGCTCCTTCCTGGAAGAAGTCACTAAACATGACCTATTTGCTTCTCTTCCTCATACACGGTCATGGCCTTTCCACCTGATGGCCAAGCGATGGAAAAAAAAAATTGCTTCGATCGAGCCCTCCAGCACGTGGCCAAGCTTTGAAGCAGATTCTCCACTATATATGGAACATTAAGAAAGCATAAAAAACTACTACACAAACCATATCATACTCTATAAATAAAAGGAAACCTCCATATATGATTACAGTATAAATGGTTGATGTTATTCACCTGCATGCAAGTCTCTCCGGGTAAGTTGTATATTCAATGAACAACCATCTCATGTTGCAATAAAAAAACCATTAGAAAGCAAACCAAAGCTCGCAGGCAAATGCTAGAATCCAAACCCCATAAGATTCATCAAGGGGATTCAATAGACGATAGCCTAAGAAGGATAGCATAACAACCAAGTGAAAGAAAGCATAAACTTGATATAGAATAAGCTTCTCTACAATTTTTTCATACATGGGAGGAGGATTAGTGACATTCATTTGGTTCTCCATCCTCGTAGCTAAATTGTTGACCCTATCTGTTGTGTACAGAAACCAGTCAGCCAATGTATGGATGTATATATGCAAATATATTGAAATGATAGATTTTACTCTTAACAATTCGAACTCTTATATAGCCCAAAATCCACTTGGATCACTTGAACTCTTCTATAAACATGTTGATCTCGCATCATCTGCTATGCTTACGTACTCATTCTTAATCTGAAATTTACTTCTGTGGAGGAGAATGGGGTAGCAGAGAGCCGAGAGGATACGTAAGTGCATTATTTGACAAGTTGTAAGGGAGAAAATTTGTGGGCCAGTTCCTTGACTAGGAAGCTTTGCACACCCTTGCCTGTGCAAAGCAAAAGAGAAAGGTCGAAGCCAGGCGAAGTGGCACAAGGAGATGGCAGAGAGATGCGAGAGGTAAGGTTTTTTTGTTTAATTGTTTTTTTATTTGATGGAGTAGGAGGCACGTGGGCCTCATGCGAGGTCCCACATTATCCACCCTCCATTCGTATCACTGTTATCTGCCACTTCCTATCCATACATTTCTGCCACTTGCTATCCATGCACTCTCCATGACAAGTGTTATCAAACATCCAGCCTAAATATTAATTATCAATGGGATTTTAAAATGACTATAAGTATATCATTACTATTGGGGTTCAGTCAAGATCACACTGTTAATGTTGAAGTTTGAATCCGATATATATCTAACATTATTTGCATACGAATCTATATTTGGCTTTAATGAGGAGAAAAGAGATTATAGACAAAAAAGAGAGGACAAATACAGTAAATGAAGTGACCAAATATAAATTTCAATGGTGAAACTTGGGACAGTAAAGAAACAAAGATCGAGAACACAAACCTTTTCAAATTTCGCTTCTGGAAGTAGGTTGTCTTTGTAAGAATTCTTTGTTGCTTCATACCTTTCATGGATTCTTTCTTCGATTTCAAATTCTTAGAACAGTTGAGAGAATAATTTTAGTTACTTTAATTTATTAAGCCTATATAGTATCTTTGTAACCATTCTTTATTGCTTCAAACTTTTCGTGGATTCTTTTTTAAATCCTTTCGTATTCACATTTTGGTTCTTAGATTAGTTCTACTCATTTAATTCGTTATGCTTTTATAGTCTTTGAGTGCAACTTTATGCTTAAGATATTGCAGGATGAAAACATAACTTGTTTACATATTAGATTTGCAAATTTTGAGTGTATGAGTCACTCGATAGTGGCTCAGATTTAGGAGGAAATACGTGGGAGTAAATGTTTTGTTACATGGTTTTTTATGTTCATAACATTGCAATTTATAGATTTAATAAAATAAATATTTTTTCATAGTAAAATTAAAATTATATATAAAGATAAATCTGATTTCAAATTAAATTATTATAATAATTAGAAAAAAAATAAAAAATAAAAAATAAAAAAAAATAAAAAATAAAAAATAAAAAAAAATAGTAAAAATGTTGAGTTAATGACAAAGATTATACTTCTTCCCGTCCTGTGGAGTGACCAAAAGGCTCCTAATTTAATGAGTTAACCAACTTAAAATTAGATTGCAATAATCTAGTCGTTAGTCATTAGCAGGCATGATTACCATAGATTGATAGTTTGATGGCCACGTATAAACCAGGTTTGGAAGATGTATGGCACACTGGCAGGTATGATGGCCATGCAGAGATGGAATTTGACGAAATTGTCTGTCACAAACCAATTTACTTTTTCTTGTCAAATATGGTGAAAAATCTTGTGTAACCGTCAACGTTCTTCCTTAAAATGGACAGAACTGGCATAATAGTAGTTAAAATCGTTAAATTGGCATAATAGTAGTTAAAACATTAAATTTGATGGGCTTTTCCAATTTGAAATTTCTCAAATCTTAGCATAATATTAGTCAAAATCGTCAAATTTAATGGGTTTGATAGGCTTTTCTAGTTTGAAATTCCAACCCTGTAGTCATGTTGTTTGAATGACACTTCAAACATTTCAAGTAGTTATCAATACATCATGATGTGACATCTAATCGATAATATCAAAGTAACTATCAATACATCATGATGTGTGATGGACAGAGAGAAAGTCGTATTCTTGTAAAGTTTGCAGGAAAGTAGACACTTCCACTGAATGGTCTCCAAAACAGCCTTTGAATTTTTGTAGTTGAGTTCCATATTTAGAAATAGTCAATGATTCATAGATTTTTCAGTTTTGAGATAATTTAGTTATCAATGAACTGAGTGTTTTCCATTTTTAATAACCAACCATTTTCCAGTTTGATAATTAGATCCATTTTTGTATTTTTTTCATTATCTATTATCCATGTGGAGTATAGAAACAAAATTGAAGTTGATTTTTATCTACTCGAAATGGCATATGCATTGTGAATTGAGACAATAGGTATCTATTTATACTTAATAAAAAATATCTTAGGCATTGTGAATTGAGACGAGATGTATCTCTTTATGCTTAGTAAAAAAATATTTTAAGTATTGTGAATGGAGAAAATAAGTCTCTATTTACATATAGTATTGATCGCAGAACCTTTCTTTGTATGGATCAATCATTGATGTAACTTCATCTCTTTAAATTCTTAGGAAACTCTATCCATGCTAAAAATGATCAAAGGTTGAATTCTTATGTATTCAATTTTTTTTTTAACTGGGACTGTAGAATTTTGTACTAATAAAAAGGTAAAATATTACAAAGCATGCTAGTTGTTTCAAAAAAATTCCAACCACACCATCAGATTTTCCTATCATTTAAGATTTTCATTCCATATATAGATACTAGCATGACAAGTACCTATAATAATAAACATTCAAAATGCATATGGATTTACAACATTTAACACATTTATTGTTGAAGATTTGGCTATGGAGGAATAGAAGGTTGGTCCACTTCCATTGGTTTCTTAAGTTGTTTTCCAGAATCCTCATCCTTAGCTTTGTCCTGTGTCTAACTTGTAGTCTATCATGTAGATGTAGAGTTTGAAATAGATGATTAGCTTGTGCACTCAACGGAGCACTATGTCTTGCAACAATCCATTTCAATTTTTGAAAATTTTCCTCCATGTTCTTCTAGAATCCCCATAATCATGTCTTATTATTGCTCCAGTTTCTTTATTTCCATCTTATGCATCATTTCAAAATGAGATCTGAGAGAAATTTAATTGTTGGCCAAAAACTCTTCATGTCTCCTCAATATCCTACAAACATCTCTAATATCTTAGAGATCCATTATATTCCAAATTCCAAAAGGAGTCATCTTCTTTAATACAAAACCAAAAAAAAAACCTCCTAGCAACCATTCATATCCTCAGAGACCTTGCTTGAAATAGTCCCACCACCCATAATGAAAATCAACGCAGGGAGTATAATATAATAACTCTTCGATGTTGAATTCAAGTTGCATCACAAGAGCTTTGTACTTGAAGTCTAATTTGCCTAGTGGTCTCTTGTTGCAATTTTCAACCCAATCATAAACAGATTTTTGATTTGCTTACATTGAGTCAAAGATAACCCCTCTTACTCTTGACACCCAGGGGTATGTATTAAATTTAATCAATAGCTTAGTGGAATAGATTATGGGGCATCGAACCTTAAGTTTGCACGCAGATATGTTTTTCCTTTTTACCCCGAAGAATTTTGTCGAAGGTTTAGAGCAGTGTTGAATTTAACAATGGTCGTTGGATCTATTTCACATCATCCGATGGTGCATATGAAATCTCGGTCACACATCATAGAAAAATTCAATTAAATTGTGGTCGTCCATTAATTTTGAAATCGAGCATTTTGTTGGCATGCACTCTTGCCTCATCAGTGCTTTCTTTAAAAATCTTGAGTGATGCTTTCGGCCCTGTGGTTGTAAAAAAAACCACAGTTACATTACTCTTAAACTCTATAAAACCCTCAAACATACAAACTCTAGCTATATGCAGTGCTAATACTATAACCACCTTATTTGATTGAGCAATGTTGGACATTACTGAAATGATAGGAGAAAAAGTAAAAGGCTAACTTTGGAGGATATAGAACAAAATCCATAGTTGTTAATAATATGACAATATTTGATAGTGCAATGCAATATTGAACAACTAAATAAATTCTGAATGATTGTTTATGTGGAGCAAGTCACAGATAATTTTGCATGAAATAATTAAATTTATACCCATTTTTTTCTCAAACATCCCAATTTGAAGCTCGCATGCCTTCAAATGTCCATCTTGAGCGAACATATAGCCTTTCAGTGTGGGCATCTTCGGAAGCTCGTCCACGCGACAATAATCGAATAAGAGCAGCAAGATATTGCTTGATGACAAGGCGGTCCTGAAGGATATTTCTTTGAATTACACTTCCTTTTTTATCAACCCCGTAGTATATTTGATTTACTCTAAAAACTATTTTGTTGGTCTCGAAGGGGTGAGTATTGATGGAAAATGCTTCACAATGCTCTCCACTTGAAATTTGACAGCGAAGGCAATGGTGGAACCATAATAGATTTGGACTCTTCTATCAGTTCCTTTCCCGAACCAATCTATAAGTAGATTGAAGATGAGTTTGTTTCTAAGATTAGACACGGAAGAGCTTCTGAGGTTGAAGTTGATCGTGGCTTTGGATTGTGTTACAATGTCTCTATTTTGGGAAATATTAGGTTTCCAGAGTTTGCATTCCATTTCAAGGGTGGCTCAGACATGGTGGCACTTTTGTCCATGGCGTTGTTGTGATATTATGAAACTTACAAGAGTTAAATTTCTATCATCAATTAAATTTCGATATGTTGCATGATACCGACCAGAACCATTTGAGCTTCACTCACTAGGACTGCAAAATGTTTGGTTGATTCAATGACGGAGCACTCTATCAAAATATAGGCTATGAATTTTCCTTTTGAAATGTTGGGTAAATATTTTATGAAAAAGGTTACTAATTCAGTCATGATGTTGAAGGATGAATATGATTATTTTGGTTTTTTTGGACCAGCATAGTTTCGATCTAGTTACAAAATAATTTCTCATAATTTCCCAACTTTCAATCATTCCTATAGGGATAGGAATCATGAATAATTTCCCAACTTTCAATCATGTGTATAGGGATAGGAATAAAGAGGCAGACAACCTCTTCAAAGCTGGATTCACATTGGACAAAGGTACATGGAATATATTTGAAAAGGTCTTGAATGTCTTTTCAGGATGTTTTTACAACTCTTTTAGAGTGTTTTTACAACTCTTTGCTCTAAATCTGAATAAGCTAAATCCAAATTTAAATGTTGGTGATGTTTTCTGGTATAATAAGTTTATAATTTACTCTCTTTTTTTCAGCATTTCCTTTCCTGCTTCAAGAGTATGCTAGTTATTAATACATTAATGCAATTATAAATTTATCAATTAAATAAAATAAACATAATCATAAAAAAAAAATCGACTATTTTATAACTATTACCTTTATTATTAATAAATTAATGCAATTATAAAACAAAACAAAATAAAATACATCAACTGTAACTCCAACAATCTAGTTTCATGAAGACAGCCCTCAACTAAATGATCATTTATTAATTAAACACCTTTTATTAATCATTCTCACACATATAGAAATATGTTTGATCTTTGGCGTAGTTGCTCCACTACTCCCGCACTCCACTGCAGTTTAGGACATTCGCGGCCAACAAGCATCAGCAACGACATACAATCTTGGATGCCTTCCACCTCTTCTAACTCGGAACACCCTTGAAACCACAGGTCTCGAAGCTTTGTCAGCTTCCCCAATTCCCGAATGCTCTTCAACTTCACACATCCACTTACATTCAACGATACCAGTGTTTCAACAACACCTGGCAACTCCTCCAATTCTCTGCAATCCACTATGTACAGGCGTTGAAGTTTTGCAGGAACATAATTTATTTTTCTCAAATTATCACAACCCCAAAAACTTAAAGATATGAGTGTATTTGGCAATGTTCCAACCTCCACCACATTATTACATTTACATACCTCAAGATGTCGAAGGTTGGAGCAAACACCTTCAGCAAATGATACCTCTGATATCCCTGTTGCCATGACCTCTAACTTTTGGAGGTGCGGAAGTATGCAGTCCAAATCAGTCAATGTTTCTCTTTCTCCTTTGACCTCCTTTGTAAATGGCAGTTCGCTTATCAACGGACAGTATTTTACCAACAACTCGGTCAACTGAATCAATAGTCCAAACGAAGCCGGCAAACATTCCAATTTCTCACATCCATCGAGCCACAATTCCTTCAAGTTCTTTAAGTCACCCAGCGAAGGCGGCAAACATTTCAATGCATTGCAGCCCCATATCCTCAATTGTTTCAAGTTCTTTAAGTCGCCCAGAGAAGGCGGCAAACATTCCAATTCCTTACATTCATAGAGCCGCAATTCCTTCAAGTTCTTCAAGTAACATAGTGAAGGCGGCAGCGTGTCCCGCAAAGGGCCAACTACCAGAACTTCCAAATTGCTTAGCTCTCCAATTGCACTTGGCAATTCTTTTAAATTTGTACCGACCAAAAGTAATTGTTTAAGCGACCTCTGATGTGCCACTTGCCAAGGGAGTACTTCAATTTTCCCACAGCCTCTCAGATCTAAGTGCTCAAGCGTGCTTATACTTCCTAGTGTTTCACTTGACATGGTTAAATTACAGCAACGACGCAAATCAAGAAATTGGAGTTTAATTAATTTACTAAAGGAATCTGGCAGCCTCTCCAAAGCGGAACACCCACACAGCTGGATGTGGTGGAGGTTGGTTAAATTACCAAAGCTCTCCGGCAGTGACTTCATTTCTGATTCTGATTTTTTCAACAGGTGTAACCATTCTTTCAACTCTGATTCTTTCAACATATATAATTCTTCTCGATGCAATGATGAGCAAGGGTCAAAAGCATGGTCAAAAGCAGCATTGCTTCGGGGACGAATTACAATCCATTCTAGGTGCTTCAGCTGCCCTATAGACTTTGGAATGGTCGAGAGGAAAGCATCAATCCTCAACTCCCGCAACTGTAAAGGTGCCTGCAAAA
>ML776869.1:1146843-1169780 GCA_009831015.1 Picea engelmannii
CCCCGGGTCCGCCGAAGCTCAGCAGGCTTCACCTGGTAGAACACTGGAATTATGGGCGCCTTAGATTCCAACATCTGAACGAGCTCCTTTAAACACCAAATTGAATCGGCATATCCCGGAGAGAAAATGGCCACATGAACGGACGCCGATCGAATAGCTTCTTCAATCTGAAAAGTAAAACTGTCTCCCCGTTGCAATTCAGGCTGATCCAGAAAGACTCTCAGTCCATATGAAAGAAGGCGCCGGTAGAGATGGCTGGCAAAAGTTTTCTTTACATCCGGACCACGATGGTTTATAAACACATCGTAGACCGAATTAGCAGCAGTGGAGGTGGAGGCAACCTCGGAGGAGGATTCAGCCATTGCCGATTTACCGAAGCAGGAAATTAGCTAGGAGTCTGAGAAGAGCTAAAATTTTGGGAAATAATTGCAATGAAAAATGCCGATGGTGTGCAGAGGCAGAAGTTTATAGACATTAAACCCTTGAGCGATCTATAATACCACCGACTGTTTCAACGCGTTTAGCCATATCTTTGTGTGTGAATGAAGTGAATATGGTGTACAACTTGACACCATTGAAGTAACTGAGAAGATGTACACCTGGTAGGCCCCGGACAGCTGAGCCTCTCTTGAGTGCACAACCACAAAATATGAATTGGTAGTCGCAAATGTAAAACACGAGATGTTTGACCGTTTTAATTACGCCGAAAGGCTTACACCCATTGATAATGATTTTTTAATGATTAATTAATGATCTTTTAACCTTATTTAACTTTAAACCCTAATTTGATGGCTATGCATTGAAGATGTTGGCATATTCTTAATAGTGCTCCAAAATTAATGGGTCGGATTTATTGTTCATAACTTTCTTGCATTTATCAAGGCATCAGTGAACATGTTTACTTTTTAACATTTACCTAATCACATTTAATATGTAATTGCCATGTTTAAATGATTACCACAAACAATTTATATTGAAGGCACGTGTTCCAATTATTACCACATAGTGATTAGCGTTTCATTTTCTGGACCTGCCAAACAAGCCCAAGGCCTTTCGAGCTCCTCATCTGATCGATTGGATTTCTGCACAGCGCCTATCGAGCTCTGGATCTGATCGATTGTATTTCTGCAGAGCTATTTGCTTTATCAGCTCTGTATAGACTGCGGGCAGCTTATACGTTGCTCCAAGTCCTTCAACCGGTTCACCGATAAATTCCCCAACACTACTTTTCGGATTATATCGTTGTTTATTGTGGTGGAATTGGAATGAAGGAATGAAAACACTCGGCATCTGGGTTTCAGCCTCCCCGCTCCTCTTCTTCGTGGGGGGCGTAGATCTCCATCTCTCTGCTGCGAGATTCTGCTTTGTTGTTATTCTTCATGGGGGGCGTAGATCTCCATCTCTCTGCTGCGAGATTCTGCTCTGCTCTTATTGAAGTTTTAAAAGACCATAAAGTTTTTGAAAAATTAAGTCGATGAATGTAAGAGATGCATTTATTAGTACTTTAAATGACTAGGTAGTTTTGTTACACTGACATTTATGGATTCAAGTTTTAAATCTTGAGATTAACATCGGCATTTTATCAATCAATATTTTCTGATTAACTGGTGTCGAATCGTTTAAATCCGAACCCTTCAAAGATTTGCTTAGTATGTGTTTCTCTCAATTTTATGAGCGGTTTCTCTCAATTTTATGCGTTATATGCACGCAAATCCGAGCCCTTCACATATTTGCTTATTATTTGTTCAGAAAATTAAATCTTTGGACATGTGATGAAGTAACATATTTACAATTAGGCCACATAATTTTACCAGCCGTAAGTTTTTCTGTCACGTTTAGTTTTACCAGTGATAAACGAGTTTTATTAGTAATAAACTTTTCGGTGTTCGTCAGCAGCGAGTTAGCAGCTGTGCTAGTTATTATAATTTTGGGCTGGTGTGCTTTGGCTATGAGGAAGAGATTCTCTTAACTTCTTGTTTCATTAATTAATTAGAGTAAGCTTCTAAAAATAGATGTTGAGCAACTTGTATTTGTGTTAATTATAATAACATGTGCTAAGTTTTTTTTTTTAAGTAAAAGTGGGACCTTCTTATTAAAGCTTAATCCAAAAAAGGAAATACATGCCAGATAGGAGCCAGGTGTCCTGCCTGTGGAGGAAACCAGGACACCTGGCTATTGCACTGTGACAAGTCCAAAAAAGATGGAAAACATAGAGCCACCCTGCCCGTAGGAAACCAGGGGGTATAGTCTTAACTAACAGTAGTTTGCTAATGAAATTTCTAAGACTATGTCGACTAACAGCTAGAGGACTCCTGTCCTGAGAAAGTATAACAATAAACTTTAAGAAAAACATGCAAATTCTATGACCTTTTATCCGGGACTCTCCTTGTCGTCCTGCGCTTCTGGAGCTTGAGCTGGAATGGCGAAGGGTTGAGCACAAGTAGGACACATTCGCTTGGGCGAGGCGCGGGAGTGAGCTGTATACAGCATGTCCAGTCTCTGGCTAGTGCAGACCGCGCGAAAGATTAAGTCTTCGACGAGACTTCTGAGATCAAAGATAAGGTGCAATTGCTCCGGAGGCAAAGGAGGCGGCGAGGGCGACCTCGTCTGGGCTTCATCATGACCCTGACAGTCCTCGTTCTGAACTGGTTCGGCTTCCATCGTCTGTTCCTCTTCAATGATACATTGTGCTGGGCCGGGGTCCAAAGAGGCTTTGGCATAGGAGTCGGAAGAGGTGTTGCCTGGAGGAGTGATGCGAGAGCGAAAGATGCGGGCGAGGGGGTCCCAATCATCGGGGAAGGTGATCATTTTCTTGTTCGAGAAGTCCGGTGGGAGTTGAATGCTCGGATCCTCTTCTATGATTGTGCCAGGAGGTGAATTTACTGCCCGAATTGCCTGTCGTCGACGTCTTCTGGCTAGAGTTACAGCATTCTGAATTTCCGTGTGTCTTTTCCTTCGAGAGGCGGCTGCATACCAGCCAGCCCCCCTGCGTGGTTTCCCCCTAGGACGCGGCATAGCTGGAACAGAGAGGAGAGCCAAGGAGCCTCGCTGCTCAGAAGACTGGTCGAGCATAATGAAGCTCACGAGGAGGTTGATGGGCCAATATACCACGATAAACGCCATTAAAGCCCCGAGCTTAATGCTCTGTCTGGTTGGACCGATGGCACTCGTGTTGAAAAGCTCCATGCTACGGAGATGGTGGGAGCTGACGCGAACAATGAATCACGGAGTGTGTGGGGAGGACAGTTAATAAAGGCCCCCCGCCTCCCCTCACCACCTCCCCTTGCCACCTCGCCTCCCCGTCCTGTAGGCGTGTCACCCCATCCGGGGAATTTGTGCTAAGTTTTTAATGTTGAAATGCTATAGATATTATTATACATGTTGCATGTATCATAGCATAGTTATTTGATCTCTAAGTTACCAAGTGAAATCCGAAAAAAAAAAATGTTTAAGATAATGAAAATTGATATGAGAAATGAGTTAATATACCTTGGGTTTTACTAAAACTTTGCAATGATACAAGTATGTTGAATCTTGAAAAATAATTAAATCATAGAGCAAAGATTATCTTTTATTATAACATGATTCTTAATACCACATGATAATCACTGAAGGGGAATGAAATTTGATCCTAACACCCTGATTTTATAGTCACTAATCAAGTGCCTTCTATATGAATTCATCTTTCCTCCTCTGCCTCATATATATTTTAATGATATAATATAAAATTATAATGTATATATTTTATTTTTATAATTTTTAAAATTAAAATATAAAAATAAAAAAATTAATTAATTAATTGTAAATTTTTTTTTAAACTATTGATATCATTTATGATTAGATTTGGGAAAAATTAAAATTAAAATTATATTATTATCTTAATGATTTAATAGATGAGTAATAAATATTTTTTTTTTTAGTTAAATATCCCTAACTTGTTGAACTCACATGTAAATAGTCAAAACCACCAATGAGTAATAAATATTAATGTCATCATAATTTTTAATTAAAATTAGTAAAACATAATTATATATAATTCAAATTACAATTTCTATTATTATTAACAATAAAGATTTCATATCATTATAACTTTCAACTTTCCATAGAATTTATTGATATAAAATAACCCCTCTTTTGTGGTTGGATCTTTCATTTAAGATAAAAAGAAAAGTTTCATATCATTATAACTTTCAAATTTTTATGAAATTTCTTGATATAAATAACTCCTTGTTTGTGGTTGGATCTTCCATTTAAGATAAAAAGTTCTTACCATAGAAAATATAAACTTTAAAACACGTTTGACAATAATTAAAGGACAAGCTACATGCTTTATCAAAATTTCAAATTCAATGCATATAAGTGCACTTGGTATAACTACTTTGAAACAAAGAACATTATTTGAGAAAAGATTTGGTCTAACATTGAAAACTACTCTTCTCGTAGGGAGGGATTTCAACAAGATTTTAAGAACTCCCCTTCACTTGCTAGATTATCTCTTTTTTCACCTTAAAGGAGAGTTTTATGGCAATAGGAGGGACAACACATCTAAACAACAACAACAACAACAAAAGGTATTCACACAAAGTATCTTGGAAACTTCAAGTCCATGTGGTTCATTTGATATTTCACCTCTATAATGTTCTTTTAAAACACAAAGGTAATTGTTTTATGTCTTGAATGGTATTCTATGGAGAGTTAATGAACCAATGTAAATCCAAATAGTTCTCATCATTCTTTAAATTGAGAATGAATCAATGTAAATCCAAATAGTTCTCATCATTCTATCAATCCATAATGGATCAATGTAAAACCAAATATTTCTCATCATCCTTTCAATTTATGATTGGTGCATAAGTATTAAATCTCAAAACTCACCATGACATAAAAATACATTTTTGTTTTGTTTGCATTCACGAAGTAAGTATGTAAAGGTGAAGATGGAAAATAACTAATTTCCATAGATGTGTGTGTTGAATGTATTAGTATGCATTGTGAGGGAGGTGGAGACTCACCATTTGTAATGCCCCCATTGTTACGACTACATGTGATGCAACACAGAAGCAATTTTTTTTTAAAGCAGGACGACAATAATGACAACAGTTAAACAACACAACTTGATGACGAACACAACGCATGAAGATCAGGAAACAATAAACAATGACTCAGACACTAGCACATCAGGAAACTAGACGAAACATGTGATAATTAATAGACAGATAAAAACGACTACCCGCCCGACACAAGAAAGACAATGCCTACAAGCTAAAGGACAACATCAACAAACTCGATACAATGAATTCGAAGACTAGTAACTAGAAACCTCTACGACGTGCAAAACCCAACACATTAAGGCGTTACAGCACCAAGTGCCAACCTCAAGTATAACGAACCATACGCCCACATTGGGAAGCACAAGACTCTGACTAGGTTATCATTCGCATCTATCAATCAGGGCGCACAATGATCCCCTCATCAGGAATCATGCCATCACAAGGCAACAGGCATGATCGTAACCATGGCACAACCTAACATAACTAGACTTTTAAACCCAAGCAAAATCCCTCGCACTAAGAGACTGAAGTATTTGTTAATAAATACACAAAGACTATACCCAAACACCCAATCCACATGTCGAAAAGACGCAAGGTGACATCATTCAATTTAAATTGCGCAACTAACTGAAGGAGTTCATGTTTTCTTATGAGGCACTTTTTCGAGGAGGTCTCTCATACTGCAAAACATAAATAACTCGAATAAAATCTAATAATTTAGGTGCATGGATATTACATTTGACTCTCTATATAATGGAAGTAGTATTCGAGTGCTTGCTTAACCATAATTGACATAAGAGATTAAGGAATATAGGTGCAAAGTATGGACCGAAAAATTCATTAAGTCAAGGCATCAAAGTATGCAATTAGCTACACCATGATCCATTCTCCAACGCAATAAACAAGAATAAAATGAATAATATCCAAAACTCAAGCGTTGGGATAACCTATCTTAACAAATATATCGCTAACTAACAAAAATAATTTATGGGTAACGCTGTCAACGACAATCTAGTTGTCTATTAATAACTATTACTATGTATATCGATCATTGTTGTCTATTAAATATTATATTAATATTATATATGATATTGCCATCTATTAAATATGATATCGTTGGTACATATATGGCATTGTTGTCTATTAATCATTGATGTCTATTAAATATTATATTGCTGGTATATATGATATTTCCATCTATTAAATATGATATCGTTGGTACATATATCACAGTGTTGTCTATTAATCATTGTTGTCTATTAAATATTATATTGTTGGTATATATGATATTGCCATCTATTAAATATGATATCACTGGAATATATGATGTCCATACAATATATAAATCGATGTCCATAAAAGATATAAAATCGTTGTCCATAAAATTGAATATATAAAATCCGTGTCCACAAAAGATATAAAATCGATGTCCATAAAATTGAATATATAAAATCACTTAATCTATTTTTATTTTAGAGAAGATTCCACTTTGATCTATGCTTGCAATATGCACAATTCGACATTCCAAAAATGTTTTATTTAAGAGAAAATTTATTCATAATCTATGGATGTAAGAGCCACGTTTTTGCATTCCTGAAAGCGTTTTAATTAAGAGAAAATTCATTCATGATCTATGGATGTAAGAGCCATGTTTTTTCATTCCTGAAAATGTTTTAGTTAAGAGAAAATTCATTCATGATCTGTGGATGTAAGAGCCACGTTTTTGCATTCCTGAAAATGTTTTAATTAAGAGAAAATCCATTCATGATCTATGGATGTAAGAGCCATGTTTTTACATTCCTAAAAATGTTTTAATTAAGAGAAAAATCATTCATAATCTGTGGATGTAAGAGCCACGTTTTTGCATTCCTGAAAACATTTTAATTAAGAGAAAATTCATTCATGATCTGTGGATGTAACAACCATGTTTTTGCATTCCTGAAAACATTTTAATTAAGAGAAAATTAATTCATAACAAAGAACAAAGATTAATCATTCAGCCATGAATCAATCAAAGATGCAAAGATACTCATTCACAGAAACGCAAAGATTGCTCATCCAGAAAATGTAAAGATTTATCATTCAAGCGCAAAGATTTATCATAAGAGGAAAATGTAGAGATAAGTAAGGGATAGATAGTTGGGAGAGAATTTATCCTTCACTTATTATCCATGCAAAGAAAAGGAGGGCATTTGAATCTATATGTCTTTAAACACCGAAGTGTCGACCATCGATTCGGCTCCTGGCCGACTACTCAGGCATAGACTAATAACTAAAGCGATAGGGGATGAAAGATAAAAACACAAATTCTTCTTCATAATAATCAATAAAAACAAATGCAAAGAAGTCATTACAATCAGAGTTTGGGTTCACCAAGGGAAATCAATTCAAAATACAACAAGCATAAGGGGATTACAAAAACCGTAGGAAAGCAGGTGCAAGAAAGCTCATGGAAATGAAATCTTCAACCGAGCATAGAAAAATAACATGTGTGAATTAAATTTCATTGCAAGTAACAACTTTAACAGACGTACCTTAGCCAAATGCGAATGATCCGAAGTTGTTGTCCCACACACACACCATTCAGCTCCCGCTTTCCAACCGATGTGACCTCACCGATACCTCCCAGCCAACACTAGGGGTACTCTTCTTCTTCCTTAGCCCCCCGATCCGCAAAGGGACCACGCACACAATACCAGAGAACTGCTAGCACCCAGCTCGCCTCACAAGGTCGAGCTACCACTTATTACCCGAGCTGTGTATCCCATCTCTCACAAGAGAAGTTCATTCAAGACAAAAATTCAGTAGCGTAACGTTACACAAAAAGATGAGATCCATACTCCTCCTCCTTCATCCTTTTTATAGATTTTTCAAGTAATTAGTTTCCCAAATTCTCATTAAATTCCTTTTTCATTTAATTAATTAGGAACAACCTCCCCCGTACACATGTCGCCCGATCCCCTAGTTGCACTAGAAAATTAATTTTATTAAATAATTAATTATTCCTATTTCCCTCACCCACCTAAAAGCATTCCTAAAAATGCTCCTTGGTGTCCCAATATTCCCTTACAAATCTTAAATGACTTATGCCTTACTTAATTCCTAGTTGAGTTCATAAATAGCAAGTTCCCAAGGCAAGATTCCTTACTAAGTTAGGCATTCAACTTTTTCTTTATGTTTCCCCTTTTCTTTAGGTTTCCCCTTTTTCTTTAAGTTTCCTATTGTTGACGGGTGAAATTGACCGCTCGTCAATTGGAGGAGTGAATCTGGTCCGGGGTTGTCTACTTAACCCAAGTCATTTGGATTAATCCACTCTGACGGGTTTAGCGGCTCCGTTGGCTTATCTAAGTCCTAAGAAAGTGAAAAAACAAAATTAAAGAAGATAAAATAACTTAATGAAAAACACTCGCTGAAAACTAGATACAAATCTAAAATATACTTATAGTTTACTAACTAATATTTATAAAATAGCTCTACTTATTATATGTACAATATATCCATATGATTGTATCTCTAATATATGTATAACTTTTACAGAATGCAAATTTTAATCTAAATCTGTGAAAATCAAATATGGATTGATTTATTTAACGATAACAAAACTATCATTCAGTCTTATTTATTTATTTTTTTGTAACGTTTATAAAAAAGAAATGAAATAGCAAACTGTCTAATTGAAAACAAAGATGAACAGTAAAATGTGTTTAGATTACAGGGAATTTCTATATTAATTAAACTAATAAATTAAAACTAGCAAACTAACCTGTAATCGCATCTCCTATTCGCCCTGTGTACAGTATCCAATTTTGTTGTTTGATGAGGTAAACCGCAACAGATCTTACAAATGCTTCTTGTAAACGTGAAGTGGTAGTGATTGAATGCTAATGACAGAACATATAAGAGATGTAGTAACAACAATTTTATAATTTCACAAATGGCCACATTGAGATAAATCCTGTTGTGAAAATTTGTGTATAAATGTTCAATGAATAAAGAAGATAAATCTTCTAATCTCAAATCTGAACAGAGTAATTACTGTGTGTTATATAAGGGACATAAAACATGGATATCATATAAATTTCATCACACCAATCTGCAATAAACCATGATATCTAAAGTAGTCACAATTTAATTACAAATCGAAATGATCATAACTTGAATAAAAACATGATATATAGAAGCTAAAGTTGTGCAAATATCAACTTCCATTCAAGTCTGTCGATTATAAATCCATAGTTTTTTGTCTCCAGGCAATGATGGTTTTTGGTTTACAAAACAACACATTTATATAGGTTACAGGATCAAAACATTTCCTATGGATATCATCTAATTTGTTCCAAAAATTGTGGGGGATGCAACCTCCCAGATTCTACTTGATATCAAAACTAACAGCCTATTCTAAAACAACTTAAAAAATAGCATGCTGAGAGATGCCACCAGTGGTTCAAATCTCCTTTAGAAATCGTAGGTACCTGAAAACACATAAGAATAAAAGATTTCAGATGCATTTTCAGTTATTAAAGCAAGTAATTCGAATTTTAGTAACTAGCTACAGAATCTCACGATTCTGTAGCTAGTTATAATTATAACTAGAATCGTATTTTATTGAAACAATCAAAACATACTAGAGGTAATCTGTGCAAACAAATCATGTGTTCTAATTTAAAAAAGACAAAATCATCCTAAACTTATTTTAAAAAATCATACCTCAGATTAAGGGATTCGACTTAATCAAGCAATCTTTGAATTTACAATGGCAGTTGTTGCTTCCACGTTCTTAAAAACAATAGACCCTGTGGTTTTTTGTCGTTTATCTTTGGTTTGAGCTACAGATTGTAGTCTGCCATTCTCTTTCGTTAGCAAATTCACCTGGTCTTCCAAGGATTTTAGCCGAGATTGAAGTAAAGGCACATCTTTGTAATACCTATCGATCCATGATCGACATTTGTTGCATTGCGGCTGGATAGACTGTGTATCAGCAGTGATAGTATTAACAAGTGAGGGATTTTCCATTTGACCTGTAGGTTCACTATTGAGTTTGATTCCATGGAAATCGGGATTATCTTTAAGACACAATGGAAGGTTTGTAACATAATCATAGGGTTTACCAGAGCAAAGTCCATATGAATATGGATATTCTTCAGTTAGAAATCTTTCAATTTCTGAATCAGAATCCTCGCTTAACACAATTGCGTTTTGGTCTGCACAGGGCTTAGGTTTATTTTGGGCACATTGTGAAACCCAATGAGAGGCTCTTTTACTCTTATAATTGATATCAACATTACCTTTACACTTTTTCTTTGTGGATTTTTTAACAGACTTAACACCACCCTTGGGATACGAATCTGGTAGACTGTCGGGTTGGGTAGTGTCAAGATAGGTTGAGGATTCCACATCAGAGATAGGATCACAGTGCAAGAGCGAAAGAGGAGATATGGCAGGCTCGACGAGGGTTTATGTGGCAATAGACTTGTCAACCTGTCCTATCTAACTGCTAACAAAACCATTCCTTAACAAGAAGGCATCCCAACAATCATTGTTTAATTTCAACTAATGGATAATAATAATCTTGATCAAACAATGGTGGAATAGGCTGGAATCAGATTTCTGCCTTTTAAAATGCTTTGCCATTTTGTATAGACTTCGAAGGAGAAAATAGGGCATGTTTAGGGGAAGATCGATAAAACTCATGAGCAACTGCAAGTGATATAAGAAAACCAAACCAAATCTCCCCTCATAGGTAATGAACTTCTTCATGATAGCTAACAGATCATGCCATCTAGGTTTTAGAGTTGAAACAGGCATACCTCGGTCGCAGTTGGTAATCCTCCTTGAGGTGAATAACAATGACCAGGGAGCCTCTTCAACCTTTGAGTTTTTGAACCACTTTTGTCCCACTGCTTGTAGACCAGTGGCTTGGCTAATAAAACCTTCGTTTAACTGAAGCTGGACGTCTCCTATTTTAGCTCTGCAACCATCAAACGTCAGTGCAAATTCTTGAGCAACTGTTAAATTAAAACCCTCTAACTTTTCAACAAACACATGCCAGCCATTCCTTTCTAAGTCTTCTCTGGCATTATATAACAACGTCTGGACACCGTTGGGCTCAATCCTCACCACAGGAGCCATGGCTAACATCAAAGAATCATTAGGGGATTCAAAGGTAGGGTTTGACAGAATAAGCACAGAGCCATTGCCCCGAGCTTCCCCAACGCAATACAAAGACAACTAGAAATGGTAGGCAGGAGTGTTAATTGCTATGAGTGTGAGGAAAATCATGTAGATCGAGGCCATGCAAAAATATAATACCACGCTATACTTGGAATGACACCTCGGCATAATGGTACGTAGAAAGATCATAACAGTTGAAAACAATCATATGCATATCCATGATTTGATCACAAAATTGATATGTCAAATAAACAATCGAATCAAAGAATTTTATAAATCAAAACCCCATTAACATTAATCAAATGTTAAATGGGTGGTGGTTTAATAATCATGTAACCAAGGTGTGTTCGAGACCAAGGGGTTATAACCATGAAAAGAACCATGTTCATAGCAAAATATGACAAATCGACAATAGACCAAATGAACCTTAATCCTTTAATGAAGTCAAACATGAATTCCAGCTGTGAGTTTTCATGCTTACAGTCATGAAAACAAAATCGAAAAGCAGGTACGTAGAAAGCGATGAGTAACAAGTGTCGTTTAATAAAAAAAAAGTTGTGACGAGTGACAAGAATTAAAAAACCCTGTGTAGGTAGCTTGTAAAAATAGAGATTATATTATGGCTGCCAACAATGGCGACACACTGGT
Source organism: Picea engelmannii (assembly GCA_009831015.1). Classification (NCBI taxonomy): domain Eukaryota; kingdom Viridiplantae; phylum Streptophyta; class Pinopsida; order Pinales; family Pinaceae; genus Picea; species Picea engelmannii. The sequence continues at coordinate 1,158,714 of ML776869.1, forward strand.
AGAAGCAGTTATCTCTGCCAAACGAACAAGTCCAGATTAGGATAATCAGAAAAACTAAAAATCGAAAACAACTAAGAAACTGTTTGAACATCATTATCAATCATAAAACATTCTAGTTTCAGATTGCTTGTTATTTTAAAAGACAAAAACTGATGACAATCTTGACAAGAGAGAGTCACGATGTTAAAGTTAAAATCTTCAATACTGTTCACAGAGCCACTGCTGCCAGCAGGTGTCCATAGCCTCGAAAGGGATGCCATTTAACCCACTCCAATATCTGTATCCTACCAAGAAGTTCCATATCAGAACGAAGGACATTTAAGGTCAAAACATTCCATATCTAAGAATTTTCGTATACCTGACATTGCTTCGTTGCCAGTGAGCCTGTTCAGTACCTCGACGAAGTTATCTTGGCGTCATGCATGCATTTACCCACTGTCAGCAGACCTGTTTAGTATCCTGACAGGTTTACAAGAACTTCCCACAACTCTCTGAAGATTTATATAGTTTTAAAGATATTTAATAGAGCGAGGTGACGCTGAAAATCCTGATTTTTGGACATGCTTTAATAAATTACAGACCTTAATTGTCCTTCACTAAGATCTAGAGATAGTTTATTACTAAACCGAATTTTGATGGCGGGGAGACATCTCTGAGTTGTTCTCTTAAGGAACATGGATAGCGTAAGAAGAAATTTTTATGGATGATCGTGAATAGCTTCAGTTACAGGTTGAAATCAAGAAACGCTTTTCAAACAACAAGGTTTCTTTAACATGGCTGCGAACTTCAGAAAAATATCATAATTGATGTTTTAACAATCTTCAGTAGTTATTTCAGAGGGGGAATTTTTCTATTCTTTTTGTCTGAAACAGTTCATGGTGCAGGTATGTGTGTCTGAAAATAAAAACTGGTAAGCATAAGGGAGAAATCAAAGAAAAAAAACAATGGAAAACAAAAAGCAAGAAAAAAAAAATATTTACACAGTTTACATGGGAGTGTTATCAGGTGAAATACCTTTTTAGAGCTTGTCCATTCACCGGATAGGTGTCTAGCTGTCCCTCTAAATTCTATAATTGGAAGGAGCTGGGACCGAATTTATCAGCAATCAAGAATGGTCCTAGCCACAAGTTCTGAAACTTTGTATGCTCTCCTTTTCCCTCATGCGGTTTGTCCCATTTTAGGACAAGGTCACCTACCTCAAAATTTTTGTCAGAAGCAGAATTGGAATCAAATCAGCGTTTAACAATGAGTTGATGTTGATCCAATTTCCGTTTCGCTTGAGACCTCACTTCTTCTAATTTTAACAAAGCGTTCATTTCATTCTCCAAAGGGGGACAGTCCTCTTATTGTATTTTCTATCATAGCTACAGAGAGGGAAGGAGAATATGTGGTGGCAGAATTGCCTCTCTGCCGTAAATGAGAAAGAAAGGTGAGTTACCCACAACAGTTTTTGGAGTCACTCTATCAGCCCAGATTGCGTTTAACAGTGCGTTATGCCAATTTTTATGGTTTTCAAAGACCGTTATCTTGATAATTTTGATCAAATTTTTATTAGTTGATTTTGCCAATCCATTGCCTTGAGGGTAATAGCTGGCAGAATATTTTAGTTTAATTCATTTTTCTAGAGCGAAATCACTCATCTCAAGAGACAAAAAATAAGAAGCGTTATCAAATACCAGACAGTCAGGGATACCAAAACGAGTAATAATATTTGAATTCAAAAAAGCTATTACCTGACTGGTATTTATAGCTTTTAATGGGGCAGCTTCGGACCACCTGGTGAAGTAATCTGTGGCTGTTATGATAAACATATGCTACTGTGAGGATGGTAGATTAATTGGACCTATAATATCTAGACCCCACTGCTGAAAAGGGGAGTCTACTGAAACAGGTTGCAGAGGGAAGGCCGATTTCTGTATTCGTCTAGATGCTTTCTTACAAATTACACACTTGCAACACAAAGTATGAGCATATTTAAAAAGTGTGGGCCAGTAGTAACCTGCTCTTAATACTTTATGGACAATGGTATCTCCACCAAAATGCCCACCATCTTCTCCTGCGTGTAATTCCAATAAAACCTTTTCTACTTCATCTTTCTCAAGACAACGCATTAGTACTCCATCAAAATTTTGACGAAACATAATACCATTAATCAGCTGAAAGGAAGTGGATTTTAATCTTAGCGCTCTTCTTTTTGTGGGATCCAGGTGACGGGGAGCTAACCCATGTTCAAGACAAAATTTTATATCATCATACCAGGGACTAACAGGGTTTTGTGCACAACAGATTAAATTTTGGTAGTGTTGTCATGGATTTGACATATCATTTTCCTCTTGCTGTCCTGCAGCTGAGTCAGTGACTAACTTGCATAACCCTTGACCTCTCACTATTTGTGCTGGGGTTATTTCTATGTCATACTCTTGCAAGAATGTGACCCAATTTGCCCTTTTTTCTCCTAGTTCTTTCTGCACTAACAGATTTCTGAAAGCCAGGTAAAGGATAATGATTTTTATCCTAGATTTCAAAAGATAAGATCGAAAGTGCTTTACTGCTTTAAAAACAACATAGGCTTGTTGATCTACTGCTGGGTAATTAAGTTCTGCCCCTCTGAAGGCTGAGCTCATAAAGACAATTTGGACTTCATTGTTTTCAGCGTTCTTTTGAGTTAGGACAGTGGCATAAGAGTGGTCAGAAGAGAAAGTATAGAGAGTGAATTCTTGCGAAAATTCGGGGCTCATTAGAGAAGGGGCATCTATTATGGCCTTTTTTATTAAATTAAAACCTGGTTTTCTAAAGGTCCCCAATGGTATTGTACGTCCTTTTTTATTAGGTCTTGTAATGGTCTCACCATTTCTGAAAAGCTGGGGATGAATCTCCTGACAAAGTTTATCTGACCTAAGAAAGATAGCATAGACTTTTTTGATGAGGGAGGGGGGAGTTTCGAAATGACTTGAGTTCTTTCAAGGTCGATAATCATCCCTTCGCTTGATACAATAAATCCTAAGAGCTTACCTTGTTCTATTGCGAAGATAGATTTTTTAGGATTCAGAGAAATGTTGTACTTACGACATCGTTGTAGAACGGATCTTAAATGAGCTAGATGATCTGCTTTGTTTTTCGAGAAGACAGTAACGTCATCCAGGTAAACTATGACAGATTGATTGATTAAGCCTCAGAAAGTGATGTCCATTGCTCTCTGGAAAGTGGCACCAACATTTATGAGTCCAAAGGGCATCTTCTTATAAGCGTAGGTGCCCCATTGGGTGCAGAAGGTGGTTTTAAGTTGGTCTGGAGGGGACATCAGGACTTGGTTATACCCTAAAAAACCATCCAATAAGGATAATCTTTCAGAACCAGATACCTGTTGAAGGATCTGTTCCATAGGTGGGATAGGGTAGTTGTCTTTATCAGATGCTCGATTAAGATTTCAGAAATCAACACATAGTCGATTTCACCACTCTTCTTCCAGACAGGGACAAGATTAGAGACCCATTGCGTGTGCCTAACTGCAAAGATTATCTTAGTGTTCAGGAGTTTATTTAATTCCTTCTTGACAGTTGGTTCGAGTTTTGGATGCATTTTCCTTAACTTTTGTTGAAAAGGTTGGGTTTGGGGTTTCATAGGGATAATGTGTTGTATGATATTAGGATCAAATCTTTTTAGGTTGTCGTACATCCAAGCAAAAATATCTTTGAATTCCTTAAACAGATTAATAAACAGTGTTTTTTCTTCTTCAGAAAATCCTACCACTAAATTAATGCACTGTGGGTTGTCTTTATTTCCCAAGTTTACTTTTTCATGGGTTAAAGAGGAACTATTCATTTTATAGTTCACTGATTTTTTGAACTTGTTGTGAAGATCATAAAAATTTTCTAATATAACTACAGATTTTGGGATAGAATTTACCATGTCTAATGAAGATTCAGGAGATCTCGGATCTGGTATTACCGTAAAGTCACGAAGATTTTCATCATGAGTACCTTCGTCGATTACTGCGCCCTGGAAAGTTTCTTCCATATGTAGGAAACTTATAATTTGTTGATCGTCATCGAAGACTCTCCAATTCATGATGTTGTCAGGGACGAATGGTCTGAACAACAGTTCGATGGAGAATGCATTTGGAGATAAGCCTTCTGTAGGGAAAAGTTTCGAAGCTACATTAGCTAACTAGTTGGCTTCTGAATTATTCAATCTAGGAATAGAATTTATGTTAAATGTAGAAAACTTATTCATCAAACTCCATACCTCAGATTGGTAGATTTTAAGGTGTGGAGATAAACAGTGGATAGAATTTTTTACATGTCTAACCACAATTTCCAAATCACCAAAGACAGTCAAATTTTGAACTTTCATATCTAATGCTTTCCCGAGGCCTTGCAATAAAGCCTCATATTCTTCTGTGTTGTTTGTACATTCAAACTCTAACCTGCATGCAATCAGGGTTTTGTTACCTGTTGGATCAATAATCACGCAGCCTGCACCAGCTCCTTCCTTGGATTTTGACCCGTCAAAGTAAAGAGACCATATTTGATTGTTGTCGGTTGCATATGACCAATGGGTAGAATTTGTTGGTTGCATATATGTCAAAATTTCAGACTGTTGTTCCGGGTTAGTGATAGCGGAAGTTTTTCCATGAAATTACTAAAAAAGGTATCCATCCCTTGTATTTCGGGTGAATCAGCAGAAGGTGTAAATGGTTCATTGGGATCATTTAAATCCGCCACCGTGAACTTTAGGTAATGTTCACAATTTACATTGATCCTGTTGGGCTTTCCATTCTCGGGTAGCCACAAGTGAGACCAATCCGTCGCAAAATAGCTGTGTAACTGTTCCGACCATTCTATGCTTAAAAACAAACCATAAACTTCTAGGATATCTAAAACAATAATATCAATCACTTGATGAACTTTAGTGTTAGACGACAATCTTATAAGCACATTTCTCAATTCGCCTATAACTTTAACACTAGTTCGATCAAGTTGGATGGTCTTCAAGGTGGATGGTTGAAATTCAGCATTAATATTTTAACGTAGAGACCATGGCATTACGTTAGATGAAGCTCCTAAATCTACCATACAGTTGTACATGTTCCTATTGAAGATTTCAAAAGTTAACAAAAATGGAGGGACATTTCTACGAGTACTAATGGTGGAGGCTTGTTGCTTTTTACTCACAGCCTCTAAAACTAATTTATCTACATTTGTTACATTATTCACAGGAAGGTCTCTTTTCTCGTGAGAATCAGAAGTAGCTTTGGCGGAGGCCTTCTGAGGAATTTTGGGGTTGTTCTGCAAACCTTTGTTACTGCTTGGATTTCCATTTTTGTTGTTCTCTGCAATATTCTGTAGCATTTTTTGTAGAAGAAAAAGGAATTTTAATAATTCATAAATAGAAATATTAGCCCTTAGATTTTTTAGATCTTCAACCAAATCATAATCTAAGCATGGGTTTACAGAATTCTATTTAATCTCAGTTGATTTAGACTATTTTGGGGGAAAAGTAGTAGTGATTTCAGAAGAAGACTTGTTTGTTGTCTTACTCCTATTATTGTAAGGATGCACTGTTTCAAAATTAGCTTGAAAAATACTATCCAAAAAATGACCAAAAATGTTCGGAGAGGATTCATCTTCTTCTACTGTCTCTTTTTCAGCTACTTCCTCAGGGATTTCAGGAGGCATCAAGTTATCCTGTGCTTCTAGAATCGTTTGAATGGCGAATTGCAAGCTTTCTAGATTTAGGCCTTCAGTATTTGAATTAGGTCGGTTGGAGGGAAAAGGCTTCCTAAATGGGGATTTGTAAGGCCCTTTTCTTGAAGAAGCTTCTTCAACCATCCTCTTCAAATCTATAACTTGATTAGACAGTTTTTGAACGACTTTCTGTAAGTTTTCTAAATCTGAGCTTTCAGGTTGGGCTTTGTTTTGGGAAGGTCTAGGGAGGATTTCGATTTTCTTTTTGGCAGACGAACTAGTCTCTATTTTGTTGCTAGTAGTGTCTTTTAAACTGAGGATGTCTTTCTCGTTCTGACTGGCCTCTTCGAAGGCTTCTAACAATGTGGCTTTCTTAGATCTCTTTACCCAAATGGCTATGCTTTGATATAAGGCTTTCGTATAATATGCTATGATAAGATTCTCGGCAGGCATTGAATCTGTAGGGTTTCAGTTCTTTAATGTTAAGAACCTTTGATTAAATTCTTTGATCTTCTCTTTGGGGTTCATTCTTAAACTAGAAATATCCATGACTAGAACTTCTGGAGACTTGTCATCTTCGAACTTCTCAAGAAAACAGGATTCAAATTTCTCCCATGACACGATGGTGTGGGGCTGTTGGGCAAAGTACCAGGTAGAGGCATTGCCCTCAAAGGTGTAGGGAAACAATCTACAGACTACGTCTTCGTGCTCAACACTATGGATTCTAATGGCTAACATAAACTTTTTGATGTGATCTTCGGCGATTTGTTTAGAGTCTGGGTCAAATTTAGGGAGCCATTTCTCTGGGTTTTTGGGTAAGGGATGCTGAGGCCCAGGTATGGCCACTACATCTTGGTCGAGCCAGGGTCTGACGTGATTTTTCTGGTTGGCCATAGGTGTGGGTGGTGTCGAAGGCTGGGATGAGGAACTGCCTTCGTCAGGCGACTCTTCTCCAGAAGAAGAAGGAGATGAAGGAGGTGGTGATGGTGGTATACTAGATCCTCCTGCTGCAGGAGTGAGGATTGGACCTGTAGGGTTTAAAGTAAGGTCAGTGCCTCCAAGTTGTTCTCTGATATCATAGAAGTCTAATGGTTGGTCCAAAGGTTGGTTTGGTTGTCTTAAACGGGCGAAGGCACTGTGTTTTCTTATGAGAGATTGACAAACAATCTCTTGTATGTCACCACCCTTAGGATTTGGAGTTACGGGTTCAACTGTGATCCGTAGATCGTCGTTTGATGTGGTTGTTGTTTGAGGGACAATGTTTTCATTTGAATGACTTCTAGTAACTATAGGTGAGCGAGTAGGTGGTGGAGGATTCTTACGACCACCTCGTGCCATTAATAATTTTTAGACCCTCCTTCTAGCACCATTTGTTGACGGGCAAAATTGACCGCTCGTCAACTGGATGAGTGAATCTGGTCCGGGGTTGTCTACTTAACCCAAGCCGTTTGGATTTATCCACTCCGATGGGTTTAGCGGCTCCATTGGCCGATCTAAGTCCTAAGAAAGTGAAAAAACAAAATTAAAGAAGATAAAATAACTTAATGAAAAACACTCACTGAAAACTAGATACAAATTTAAAATATACTTACAGTTTACTAACTAATATTTATAAAATAGCTCTACTTATTATATGTACAATATATCCATATGATTATATCTCTAATATATGTATAAATTTTACACAATGCAAATTTTAATCTAAATCTGCGAAAATCAAATATGGATTGATTTATTTAACGACAACAAAACTATCATTCAGTCTTTTTGATTTTTTTTATAACGTTTATAAACAAGAAATGAAATAGCAAACTGTTTAATTGAAAACAAAGATGAACAGTAATATGGATATTCTTCAGTTAGAAATATTTCAATTTCTGAATTGGAATCCTCGATTAACACAATTGCATTTTGGTCTGCACAGGGCTTAGGTTTATTTCGAGCACATTGTGAAACCCAACGAGCGGATCTTTTACTCTTATAATTGATATCAACATTACCTTTACACTTTTTCTTTGTGGATTTTTTAACAGACTTAACACCACCCTTGGGATACGAATCTGGTAGAGCGGCGGGTTGGGTAGTGTCAGGATAGGTCTAGGGTTCCACATCAGAGATAGGATCACAGTGCAAGAGTGAAGGAGGAGAGATGGCAGGCTGGACGAGGGTTTCTATGACAATAGACTTGTCAACCTGTCCTATCTGACTGCTAACAAAACCATTCCTTAACAGGAAGGCATCCCAACAATCATCGTTTAATTTCAACTGATGGATAATAATAATCTTGAACAAACAATGGTGGAACAGGCTGGAATCAGATTTCTTCCTTTTAAAATGATTTGCCATTTTGTATAGACTTCGAAGGAGAAAATAGGGCATGTTTAGGGGAAAATCGATAAAACTCATGAGCAACTGTAAGTGATATAAGAAAACCAAACCAAATCTCCCCTCATAGGTAACAAACTTCTTCACGATAGCTAACAGATCATGCCATCTAGGTTTTATAGCTGAAACAGGCATACCTCGGTTGCAGCTGGTAATCCTCCTTCAGGTGAACAACAATGACTAGGGAACCTCTTCAACCTTTGAGTTTTTGAACCACTTTTGTCCCACTGCTGGTAGACCAGTGGCTTGGCTAATAAAACCTTCGTTTAACTCAAGATGGACATATCCTATTTTAGCTCTGCAACCATCGAACGTCAGCGTGAATTCTTGAGCAACTGTTAAATTAAAACCCTCGAACTTTTCAACAAACACATGCCAGCCATTCCTTTCTAAGTCTTCTCTGGCATTATCAAATGATAACAACGTCTAGACACTGTTGGGCTCAATCCTCACCATATGAGCCATGGCTAACAGCAAAGAATCGTTAGGGGATTCAAAGGTAGTGTTTGACAGAATAAGCACAGAGCCATTGCCCTGAGCTTCCCCAACGCAATGCAAAGACAACTTGAAATGGTAGGTAGGAGTGTTAATTGCTATGCGTGTGAGGAAAATCATGTAGATCGAGGCCATGCAAAAACATAATACCACGATGTACTTGGAATGACACCTTGGCATAATGGTACGCAGAAAGATCATAACAGTTGAAAACAATCGTATGCATATCCACGATTTGATCACAAAATTTATATGTCAAATAAACAATTGAATCAGAGAATTTTATAAATCAAAAGCCCATTAACATTAATCAAATGCTAAATGGGTGGTGGTTTAATACTCATGTAACCAAGGTGTGTTCGAGACCAAGGGGTTATAACCATGAAAAGAACCATGTTCATAGAAAAATATGACAAATCGACAATAGACCAAATGAACCTTAATCCTTTAATGAAATCAAACACGAATTCTAGCTGTGAGTTTTCATGCTTACAGTCATGAAAACGAAATCGAAAAGCAGGTACGCAGAAAGCGACAAGTAACAAGTGTCATTTAATAAAAAAAAAGTTGTGACGAGTGACGAGAATTTAAAAACCCTGTGTAGGTAGCTTGTGAAAATAGAGATTATATTATGGCTGCCAACACCTATTTAACTAAAAATCAATTTAGCAAGTGTATATAAAACAATCATTTACCCTCTTTTCTTTCTAACTAAAATTAAATTAGCAAAAATAGATAAAAACAACCATTTCCCTTTTTAAAATTTTAATCCTCCATTATAATTTTGACTTTAATAAATAAATTTGAATTTATGACCCCCCTTCTTGTTACATGCTCATTTATTATTATTATTATTATTATTATTATTATTATTGATCACATGTTCTACTTAGACCTATATTTTAATTTCACTAGGTTGGGCGACATTTTTATTAGGAAAAATTGTTTTTAAATCTTACTTATCACATCATTCATTTTAAGGTCGTCTACGTTTATTAACTTACCAGTTAAAATCGCAACATACCCTTCAGGACGCACTAGGTGCTCTAAGGGTGTCACTCGCCTCTTTCCATTTTCCTTGCGTGACATGCCCTTCAGGATGCACTACGTGCTCCAAGGGTGCCACTCGCCTCTTGACTGACTTGGTAGACATCAAACCCCTAGAGTCAATACTCCATCAGGTGATCTTATGGGAGACTAAGGGCCTCTAAGGAATAAGGCCCCTACCTTATTGGGTGCCCCTTAGAATCATCGTGAGCGATTATCACAGTCTGCCCTCACAGCATCATGGGTCTTCTCGAACTAGGTAATCTTTAACCTATAGTTCGAGCCACAGCGAGAATGCTAGTAGGCTGTGGCAGGGTTGCTGCCACACCTCTCCCTCAAAGTCTATGGCTGTCTTGCATGACCCCTCTACTCAAGATGTGAGTCTGGTTAGCAAGCTATCGTCAGCCTGCATCCATCAACGAATCATGTCAGTAATAATAATCAATCATCATAACATCTAATCATATGTACATATGTCACATCAACAATATTCAACCCAACAGTCCACTCCCTAACTCGATCTGGAGTCCAAGGGGTTTCATCGATGCCTCTACATCCTCGAGGTCCAAAGTCTTGCACACTCAGGAGAACCCAGTCAATAGCACCTGTCTATGTAATATAACCAAATAACATATCATCAAATCCAAAATATGTCATAATCATAATCAAACAACCAATCATATAATAATATGGATCACTTGCAAGAAAGTATCCTCAAAGAATAAGTTCGCTCAGTGCACGCAAGAGAAACATGTTACATACACCCCGTCTTGGTCTAAACTTCGTCCTGAAGTTTCACAGTGTATAAGTGCCAAAATAAACTGTATCACAGTATCATAAGTCTACCTATCAAAGAAAAATGGAAACTGCTGACGCATATCATATGCGTCCTCCCAGGTCACCGAGTGCGGACTATAGTTGTCCCACTGGACCTTGACCTGATGTACGGTTCGACGTCATAGCTGTTGAATGAGATGGTCCAGGATACGAATCGGCTCTACCCTGAGCGCACCTTCGTCCGATCCTACAAACAACTCATGTCAACAACATGAGTAGGATCACTAACATAATGTCTCAAAATAAAGACATGAAAGACATCATGTGTATGTCTCAAAGAATCAGGAAAGGCAAATCAAATAGGTCGCGGGCCCCTTCCTTTCCACCATCTCAAAATTTCCCATGAACCTAGGAGAGAGTTTATCACCCTTTCCAAACTTGATCGAACTCTTATGCGGTTTCACCTACAAGAATACTCGATCACCAACCTCATAACTACGATTGACATGGTGTGCATCAACATAACCCGAGAGGGTTCCCACGCAGATCGTGTGTTCCATGGTCTACAGTTAATAGATCTCATATGTGATTGTTTTCTTAAAGTTGATGAATGTTTGTAAAAGTAAAAAATTAACTTATACTAATTCACCCCCCCCCCCCCTAGTATGAGTGTGTG
>ML776869.1:1199245-1212994 GCA_009831015.1 Picea engelmannii
CACATTACAAAACTGATGATCATATGATTGATTCTCACACCCGGGCCTGCCCAACTCAAATTTGGTAATAATTCAGGACCAAAATTCAGCTAATTTAGGATAACTATGTCAGGACTCTGAATCCATCTCGACAACTTCAACCTACTTAATCTTATGAAAGTGCATAAATCTGACAGTCTTATAATAATTTTTTTTGCCAGAAGAGATCAAATTCAACAGAATCACATAATTTTTAATGTGCCTTCTATTTTTAGCAAAGACCATTTTTGGTAATCGCTTGATATGAAAATAAGGTAAACGACTTCTGAGAATCACAATCTAAATTCATGTAAATGATCGCCCAGAGATAAAGTTTATCAACTATAGTCTAAACCCTACACAAAAATAATCATTCAGATAAACCTCCACAACAATAAACCTCATAATTGTATTTCTATGTCTGATGTTGACAAATAAGTAAAAAAATAACAAGAGAAGTTAACCTGAATCCACTGGGCTTTACTCAAAAAACCTGAAGGGGCAGATAAAATCATCGGCATATATTTTGGGGTTTTCAGATTTCGTGGTGAATTATGAAGTTGGTAATTAACCATTTTCGAACTGGGAATGTGAGACCATTCCTACATATGCACATACCTGGTTGGCTGGTCCTTTCTGCGTGGTCGACGATGGAAGAAGCAACATTTTTATTAAATTAAAAAAATACTCCTTGATCTTGACATGCAAGATTAGCATTAATGGTTAATGCTAAAGCCCACACGCGCATTCATTTTCAATATTAATATATTCCCATTACTCCTCATCCACATTGATACTCTCAAATCATTTATTCCCTTGTCATAACTTCTTACCACGCGTGAGCTTAGTGTCATGTTCAAGGGTATTAATGGTACAAATGCTCTCTCGACATTCAATCTTACGGTTGGTTTTGTGACTTAGCTGCTCTGTTTCTGTCTCTGTAACTCTCCCAAGTGTTCCCTCTGTAGTTTTCCCAGTGTTCCAATCCTCAGACAGGTTCTTTTTCGTACATCCTGAACTAGTATTTTTTATAATAAAGTCAGCTTTTTGCTTCTTCTTTCTGTGTATTACTGCATGGACTTTCCGGACTTTAAATAATGGACTTTGAGACAGGAATGCTTGTCTGTAAGGAAACAGATGTTTTCCGACAGTGGTTTTGAGGTTACTGAGTGGAGCTTTGTAACAATGGCGGCATGGCAGAGCTTGTCTTGAGCTGTACATGCATGCTTTCTCAGAAGCTTTGTAGCAATGGCGGAATGGCAGAGCTTGTCTTGAATGTATGTTTTCTCTGAGCAGTTGGATATCCTTATGTTTTCTCTGAGCAGTTGGATATCCTTGCTGTCATTCAAGCTCGCTGCAAAAGTTAATTCTTGCTAATTTTCTATGAAGGGAATCCTTGCAATACAAGACCATAGTGTTCGCTCTATCGTTTGCTATATATTGCATCCAAGATGGCAGAATCTTCTGCCAGGAAGAAAAGAAGCAACAATGAGGGCTACGTTGGAGTTCCCTCTAAGAAGAGGCTCAAGGTTGAACCCGAGGTGAACAAATTCTTGTTTAGGGTTTTGCTTCCAAATTGTCTCAATTTAACACTTGAGTTGGAGAATGCCGATGAAAATATGTCTGTGGCCGAGTTTGTTTGCACCGTCAGAAGACAAGCGGAGAAATAATCCCTCGAAAAGGGCTCCCGAAAAATCCATTGGGGACCAAGTCTACGTGGAAAATGCCATGGGTGAGCGAATCAAAGATGGGAAGATCATATGCCAGGATTCTCACAAGAAGACCATGATCATAGCCCTGAAGGTTCATCTCTGAACATCCTCTAAACTGTTTTTTAGATTTTTTTAAAAGTATACAAAAATGTATTTATTCCTGTGCTTAGAAAAGAGTTTCATGGTTTGCCCAAAGTGCATCCTGGGTGAACAAATATTTCCATATCTACATATTATTTACTGGAAAGGTAACGTTCTTAGATAACAAAGACTTCTTTCGAGTATTTAACAACATTTTATTTATATATTAAGAAGACACGACTCATTCCTCTGTTTTTTGTTTTATAATGTTTGGCAGGATGGTGGTATAGTGTCCACACATACCAGGTAAATTCCTATATATGTGTATTTAATGTTTTCCTGTCTTAAATATTAAAATTTGTATGCAGTTTTCGTTATAATACTATGCTTAAAGAAATTTTGTAGAAGACAATAAAAATTTCCATGTCAATCAGGCAACAATATTGCATGTATAACATTTCAATGCCAGGTGATAATCTCCTGAAAGATTTGTACTGGAATTATTGATTGTTAATTTTCTTCACAGGACATGTGGAATGTGACTCCAGAACCACAGCTCTTGGTGGAACTGCCCCAAGAGTACACTTGTACACTTTCCAGACAACATTCGCTGATTTAATTTTATGCCAAATATTGAACCGTGTAGACACTGGGTTCAAAGCAGAGTGCTGGCATTGGAAGAAGTAAAGCCGACAATAACACTTTAAACCAATAAAATTTTAATATATATATATATATATATCTTAAAATAAATAAATACAAACATTTAAGTTAAATATTACACTTTTTGAAAAATTATAAAATCAAACCTAAACTATATATATTTTAAAATAAATAAATACAAACATCTAAATTAAATATTACACTTTTTGAAAAATTATAAAATCAAACCTAAACTAATATGAAGTCAAAGATGAACTCATCGCTCTAGTCAGCAACTAATAAGACCCAACTTTACAATGCGAAGATTCAATTACTACCCTACCTATCCATTTATATTTAGTGAATCTGGCATTAAACTTGGTCAATAAGGCACGGTTTTAGATGGTGAAATGCTTCTTGGGTGAGGCTTTATTTCTTCTTCATTTAGACCACTAGGTACCTATATCCTTACAAATTCCTTAAGAGCATACATGAATCCATCGAAATGATTGAATCTAGGTGAGAAGATTGTGATTTAACTCTCGACCCTCTCATCAATTTCAAATGGAATTACTGTGGAGCAGAGGATTCATGCCTCCAAAACGCACACACAGAAGCCAAGGATCACTTCCCGAAGGAGCTAACAGTCACCACAACTCCTTCGCCGGGTTGGTCTCGCATAGGACAAAAATTCAAGCACAAAAATGAAATCAAGGAATCTTGGGAGGATTTGTTAATTCACTGACAAACTTCTAATCAGGGCGACAGTGGAAGATATTCTCAACGATTCAGGTGGGAGATAAATCCAAACTGTCTTTCCTCTTTTACAGTCAACTGCAAGTTCAAAATCCACGAATTTATGTTCCAGCAAGAACGATTTTGACAACAACAATCGAAAAAAAGCGGGGTACCTTACGAATCTCAACCACTAGTTAAGTGTTCAATTCAACCGTACGTCTTTTAGTGTCCTAACGATACAGAGGGCACATTTTAATCAGGCTGAAACAAATTTAAAAGGAAAATGAGTGGTTACTAATAAACAAGGTAGTTCACTACAGGTGAAGGATCAATGGGAATCGCTGCAGAAAGTCGCTGGAGGGATTTGCTATGGTAAAGGCTCCTTCAATCGCTTGAAAAAACAAATGAAAATGCTGGAGGGAAGTCGCGGGGCGGAAGCAATTTTTTGGAGGAACGAAAATTCTGGAAGAAATCGCTACAAGAAAAACTATCCAACAGATCCGGAACTAGCAATTTCGTCAAGAATATATTGGTGTTTTCATGAATACGCAAAGATCCGAAGTGAAATCCTTGCAATGGTTGCAACCTCAATTATGGGTAAGACAAGAGTCTTTAAGACCTCACGAAAAGTCTCAATTGAATTACCTAATATTTTATCGCACTCCAACGGACCCCAACTCGATCTGGCATTAATAGGGTAGCGATCAAGAAAAATTCAAACTCCCAAGCCTAGGAAGTGATTTAAAATATATATAGAGGCAAGGTGCAGATTTCCCACCTGAATCTGGGAAAAGCTTCATAAATAGAGAGACCAAGAAGGGTCGAAGATCTAATAGGTGGGGCAATTTGACAGCACAACAATATTCAGTTTTACGCTTCGTTGTAAATAAAATTCGTTTCAAAATAACGTTTCATCTAAACACTGCAGCCACAAGAATTCCACTTTTCATTTGGTCTAAAAGCTAGTAGCGATATAGTTACCAGACTGCAGATTGATTGCATGCATTTAAAGAAAAATATAACTTAATTACCTTCTTTTAATTAGCCGCGAAACATGGTATCATTTTCAGAACAATAAGAAGCTATGTTCGACCACGTACTGCATGTTCAAAGATTTTTAGAATGGGAGTAATTCTCAAATGGAAAGATCTTGAAATGTATATACAACTTTATAAACAAGGAGCTATGTTAAATTGGCAATAACAACATACATTTTATTGAATTCTGAGCTGAAATAAATGATGACGAGCTCAAGAGATTTAAACAAGATTACTTTGAAAACTTCAGCGGAATTATTAATTGACTCAGAATTACCACTGTTTCAGAAACGAAATTTCGACCATTCAATCTAGAAAGGAAACAATGTTGATACGCTAATAACTTCAAAATAATATACCAGAACAGAACATTGATGAGTGAAGGAAAATGAAATCGTCAACCGTTGGTGCTCCTCCTTGCTTCAGCTTACTAATCACAAAGACTTCATCGGTACCTCCTAGCTTACTAATCACAGAGACTTCATCGGTACCTCCTAGCTAACTCTAGGGGTACTCTTCTTCCCCCTTATCCCCCCGAGCTGCAAGGGGGCCACGCACATGCAAACTAGAGATCACTCTAGCACCAGACTTGTCTCACAAGGTAAAGCCACCACTCTATCTCAAGCTGGGTATCCCAACTCTCATAAGTAAAACCAATCAAAGATAATTCGACAACATAACTTTGTCGATAACCAGTGTCCCCCCGGTTTCTCATCTAAACCATTTGTTTTATAGAATTTTCTCAATGACACAATCTGCACTTGCACAATTAATTTTATTTTTAATTAAATAATTTAGAATTATTCTCTCCTCACACTTGTCATCCTTTCCACCAAGTTGCACAAGTAATTCCACAATTTATTTTAATTAAAGTCAATTTTCCTCACCTTTCCTAAAATCGCTCCTTAAATTACTCTTACTTGTCTCTTTATTCCCCATATTCCATTTAATGACTAACGCCTTACTAATTTTGACTTGAGTTAAAATAGGATTTTTCTCTATTTAGATTAGTGTTAACTAGACCTTCGATACCTTTCTATGCGTACACATCCTTCGTGTTTACTCCTTCTTATGTTAACTTCCACTTTGGTATTTTCTGCACACATGTGCATTATATTAATTCTTTAGACTTATTTCAGCTTTTTTAATTTCTTAATTTGATTTACCTCATTCCTATTTTTGATTTAGTTAATAATTTTAGTTTTAGCCTCTTTACAAACTTAGACTTAAGCTTAACTTTTTTTTTTTGAAAAGGCTTAGAATCTTAAAGGGATTTATACTTAACAATTTCAATCCTTAATTAATTAATTAAATCTGACAATGATTAAAGATTTTACAAGGTTTAATTATTCGCTAAAGGTTCTTCTAGGCCACCTAGATTCATTGACTCAAGTTTTGTTTCCGTGACGTGCCCTTCAAGACGCACTCTGTGCTCCAAGGATGCCACTCGTGTTTGACTGGTTTTGGTAGTTTTCCAACTCTTGGAGTCAACACTCCATCAGGTGACCTTGTGAGAGACCAAGGGATTCTAAGGAATAAGGACCCTACCTTATTGCACGCCCCTTAGAAATCTTCGTGAGTGACTGTCTGAGTCTGCCCTTATGACATTGTGGACCTCTCCCTCAATATATGGTATATGTGTGTGGCCCCTTTACTCCTTATGTGAGTCAGATTAGCAAGAATTCGTTAGCCTGCATCCACCAACAAAACGTTGTCAATGATCCATATACAAAATCATACTATAATAGATCATATGTTACATATGCATAAATGAAATACTCAAACCAATACAATCCACTCCTTGACTCAATCCAGAGTCCAAGGAGGTCCATTGATGCCATCGACATCCACACTCTGTCAATGTCCTGCACACTTAGGGAAAACTCGTCAATAGCATCTGTCAATATGCATATATCAAATAACATTAAATCATAATCCATTAACAACATCATAAGAATCCATATGCGGAACAATAACCATGTACTAAATCGGATCACTTGCACGCAACTGTCCTCAAAGAATACGTCGATAACATGTGATCGCAAGAGCAAGATGTTACAATCATGTAAGCAGTCCTTCAAAATCCCCCTGTGTTTGCTATGTGTTGCTTCTGATGGCACATCATTCAAGCTTCATCTGGAAGAGTTATAGCAATTGGAATCTCATAAAACAAAGAGGCACTTGTTTTTAGTGGTTTTTTGGTATGTGTTCTATGTATATTTCAACTAGATAGTGCTCTCTCTTTGGTCCAACAATATATAAATCATTTAATGTCATCCCCCATATTGTTATTATTAAATATAAATAATAATAATAATAATAATATCATGAATATAATAATTCTCCTAAAACGACCATAATAAATACTTATTGGAATAAATAATAATAAACGAATATATAATAATTATCCTAAAGGGGGTCACAATAAATAATTATTATGGATATCTGGATAATTAAAGTGAATGGTAAAATAAATAACTGTATTCAATGGAGAAACCATAAAATATGATAAATAATAAAATAATAAACTCTAGGGATTGAGTTCTTTACTGGATGGACTCTATATAAAGAGGGAAGGGAATGAGAAAATGATCATCTCTCTTTGGTTGGTCTATAGAGAGAAGAAAGCATAAGAATGTTGGTTTAGTAGTAGATTGGGGGTTCGGGGGTGACTTTCTACCAAAGATTTGGTAACAAGGTCTACAGTTGGGTGGAGATTCGTCCCCCATTTTGTTGTTGTAGGTTTTTCTCCAGATCAAGGATAATTGTAGTGCTACACTTATAAGGCCAAGAGACATATAGGTATGTTGGTTCTTCGTGACAGGTATGGCCATTTCCCTTGTAAGTTACTTTAATTTTATTAAAGTTTTCCTACGTTGAGCTTCATGTCAGGATTTATATTTATTTATTAGATGGGTATTACATATGGTATTAGAGCTTTGTCTCTAAATCTCAGGGCCTATGGGCCTTACCTTGTTATAAAAAATAAAAATAAAAATCTTTTGAAATGCACTTGATTGTTCGTTTTTGGTTTAAGTACCCCCATAATAATATATCTATAGAATTGACATGCCTTTGTGTGTCTTTTACGAGGTAACCATTTTCCATATATTTCCTAGTAGCGATTTAATTCTTTCATAATTTTTTTAAACCTTAGTATATTTACAAATCTCCAGATCTTTAAGGTACCACATCTCCCATGCTCTTTGTTTGAAGCATCATTTTTTCACACCCTAGCAATTTTTTTGGACCTACAATGCATTGTCCAGTACGGCGACAGATCCACTCCAAGTCAAGCATCCATATTTATTGAGTAGCACCATCAATTGTTGCCTAATCAATATATGAAACCTTCTACATTTGGTGAAATGATAGTTGGCATGTAATATCCCCAGCCCCCAAGATGCACTATGCTACTTAAAACTGGATAAGCAATGATACCATAATGCAACATCCCTAGCTAAATGTTGAAAAATGCTACTGCTAAAACTTGCTTTGATATTAATCTGTAACATCCCCAACCCCCAAGTTGGGCCACATCACTGCAAAATTCAACTTTTGTATCTCTAGTATCCAACTATGACCTTTCCAACGAACTCTTGAACAATGCCACTCCAAATACTAGTGTGCAGATTCTGCTCTATAACATTGATCTGCACAAATATGTTGAAGTAACGTGCGTGACGCCAGATTGGATCATGCCACACAACGTTTATCTTTAAACAAAACTTATAACAGTAAAAGTAATGCACCCAACTACGCACATGAGAACGCTAGTCACACAAACATCATTGTGTGCGTAATCCATTCTAAACATGTGATCACTTCTATGCACACAGACATACAAACGTCACAAACAACCTATGTTCTCCCTGTGCGTGGAAATTGCTTCATTGCACACAAAACAAGTTTATCCTCTTGCATGCATGAGGTATTTCCCATGCGCATGACCACTTTAACCTCGCCTCATAGGATTAGGACCCATTATACAATTAAATTAACAACATTAACTAATAACACTTTCATACTCAACATGTATGACTACAACATAGAATATCAACCACACATGTATGTGCAAGCAACATTATACAGAATAATAGCAATTACTTATATGCAACATCATACAAGCCTTAAACACAGTTAATTAAGCACACAGTAAACGACGCAAACACATAAGGAAGACTTATCTTTTATTAAAAGTCACCAACTGCATGAAAAACTCATACGTTTCTCCCAACCATAGACTCTTCCACTCAAATATCCTCAACAGCAGGTCACCCTTGAGATGGGGTGTAAACTCCACTAGGGAAAAAGGTTTCCGAATTGTTATAACCCTAATTTGCACCATACATGCTTACCTAGCATCAGGCCATCTCATATCCCTTCTTTGCCAAAGCACTGCTGAACAACTCTTTAAAAAATCTCTTTTAGAAGGTCCCACGTGCCCTACTCCATTACAGAACACGTGTACATGCTAGCTGACCTCAAACAACCCTCGTGGACCGACAAAAGAACGAAAAAAGGAAAGTTTCAGTTAACTCACCCAAAGTTGTGTGTTCCATCGACAACTTTCCTTTTTTCGTGCTTTTGTCGGTCCACGCGAGTTGTTTGAGGTCAGCTAGCATGTACACGCGTGCAGTAATGGAGTAGAGCATGTGGGACCTTATAAAAGAGGTTTTTTAAAGAGTTGTTCAGCAGTACTTTGGCAAAGAAGGGGTCTGAGATGGCCTGATGCCAGGTAAGCATGTATGGTGCAAATTAGAGTTATAACACTAATTCTGGACTAAGGTTTGATAATCAACGTTATTGCTCAGTCCAAGATGCCCATTGTTGCAACTAGTCTACAGTCCCTCATTCCCCACATGCCTGTCCCACCCCAAGAAGTGTGCCCCTTCTCTGCTCAACAGTCCCTCGACTTCCCCACTTCCCTTCCAGGCTTCAACAATAGGCCAGACATGAAGTCTTAGAGCACTGCAATTAATTTTCAATGCACCAGGGAACAATTCCCAGAAAAACTATCACCTCGAGAGAATGCTCACGGGCCTAATAACTCCCCTCTTCGACAACAAATCTCTCACCTTGAGAGAATGATCACGGGCCATACAACCCGCTTCTTCAACGGCTATAGGCATGAAAATCCGCTTCTTCAACAACTATGAGATTGCCAACCCACTTCTTCAATCGCTACAGGCCTGACAACCCGCTTCTTCAACAACACACATGGCTTCCCAAGCACAGGGTTACAGAATGACAGTAAGTTACCACGAGATACTGATGCTTAGCTCAGGTAAACTTGTTTTAGTGATATCTCATAATGACTGAAGTTCCCCGAAATACACTAAGGCCAACAATATATATTGCATGCATTCAACTGGACACTTGTCATCTTCAAACTTAACTTTAGCCACTTGGTGACTCGTTCCCATCCCTCGCAAACTTAGGATAAAATAATATCCATAAATTACACTTTTCAGAAATATTGTTAAAATATTCCGTGGGACTTAAGCCCCCTTGGCTTAGCCCCCACTTTTCCCTTTTCCAGTGGAGTTCAGTCCCCCATCTCTTCTTGTCTGAGTATGTATGTATGCAGTGATGTGATTACATTAATAACTTGAGTGTGAATACATTTTACAAGAAAACGCACACTGGCCTATTTGCTTCTCGGTTCACCAGCCTCATAACCACATAGGCTCTCCAGCCTCAAATATATATACATTCATATATATATATATATATATATCTAACTTGGTCATCCTTGCGCACTTTCTCAGGTGCACACAACACTATGGAATGTGTGCACCCTTCCCTTGGTGTGCAATCCATACACGCTTACTCAAGTGTGCGCAACACCATGGAATGTGCACACTCCTTTCCTTGACAACAAACCTCGCGCACTATAGAGGTGCACGCAAAACCACAATTTGGTGCCAACAGTCCACCAACCTATATGTACATTTACATTTACACTTAGTGAAAACAACTCACTAGCCTATATGTACATTAACATTTATAATCAATACCAACAACTCAACAGCCTATACGTACAATTACAAATGGGGCTCAGACTAGGGACATAACATTCCCATCCCCCTTATTTATGCATTGTCCTCAATGCATTATATACACCTGTATATACAAAATTTCAAAAAAATTCAAAAAGATAAGGATACTCTACCCACACAACATCCTTGTGCTCCTAGGTTGCATTCTCATGATCGTACCAGGTTCATTGGACCTTTACTATCTCCATGACTCGATTCCGGAGCTATTTGGTTTTCTGATCCAATATGCATACCGATCGCACTTGAGATTTGCCTTCGGGCTCCACCTGAATCACATTCCAATCAATAATATGATTATCATTAGGTACGTACTTTTTAAGCAATGATACATGGAAAAAATTATGAATACAAAAGGATGCAGGCAATGCACACATATATGTGACAGGACCAATCCTCTCTAGGATTTCAAATGACCCATAGTAGTGCAATGCCAACTTTGAGCAATTTCCCAACTTCAAGGAACTATGTCTATCTTTCACTTTCAAAAACACATGGTCACCCACTTTAAATTCTTTGTGGGTTCTACCCTTATCTGCGAAGATTTTTTTCTTGTCTTGGGTAGTTTTTAAATTATGCCTTATCTTCCCCATCTTCTCTTCCATTTCCCTGAGCATATCTGGCCCAACCACTGCACAGTATTCTAGGTTATCCCAACTTATTGGTGTATTTCACTTTCTACCATAAACCACCTCAAATGGGCTTATCATTAAAGATGCTTGATACCCATTGTTGTAAGAAAACTTAACCATATGTAGGTAGTCCTCCCATTTTGATGGTTTATCCATCACATACATCCCAAGCATATCTGCAATCACCTAATTTACCCTCTATGTCTGTCCATCTGACTCATGGTGGTATGTTGTGCTAAAGTTAAGACTTGTCTCAAAGCCTTTAAATAATCCCTTTCAAAATTTCGATGTGAACTTGAGATATATGTCATACACAATTGTCTTAGGTGCACCATGAAGCTTAACAATTTCTCTCATGTATATGTCATCAATGTTGGTTGCCTTGTGAGTTGACTTCACTGGAATAGAATGGACAACTTTAGTAAGCTTGTCCACTACTACCATAATATAATCATGTTTCTTAGTAGTCCTAGGTAGCTTAGTAATGAAATCCATGGTTACAAATTCCCACTTCCACTCAGGAATGGACAAAGTTTGTAGCAAACTAGTTGGATGTTCATGCTCGGCCTTGACGTTTTGACATTCAAGGCATTTAGAAATAAAGTCAACAACCTCCTTTGTCATGCATGGCCAGTAGTATTGTTTTTTTACTGCTACAATGGTCTTTTTGTAGCCTGGATTTCCTACGTAAGGAAATTTATGCATCTCTGACAATAACAGGTCTTTCAACTCCTAATTATTTGGCACATAAAATCTGCGCCTATACTTGAGGATTCCATCCTCTTTTAACTCGTAACCTTCCAATTTCAGCAGTGACATACCTTGTTGTAGTTTCATCCTTATATCCATATAATGTTGATCTGATTTGGAAACTTCTAAAATTATGTAACTCAAATATGATTTGTACATGCTAATGGTTGTATTATGCATCTCATGCACCCTCCTCCTGAGTGTGTCATCCACCTTGTTCTCTTTTCCTTTGATATTATTTATATCAAAGTCATATTCACTGAGGAATTCTAACCACTTGCATTTTTTGGCATTTAAACATGGTTGTCCAAACAAGTATTTCAGACCAATATGGTATGTCCTCAACTCAAATATTTTACCTGTGAGATAGTGCCGCCACATCTTCAAGGCATACACTATGGACGCCAATTCCAAATCATCAGTAGAATAGAGCCTTTCATGCTCTTTTAATTTCCTGGATTCATAGCAAACCACATGTCCGTTTTGACTAAGGACTCCATCGAACCCTTCCTTGCATGCATCAGTGCACACACCAAAATTTTCATATGGATCAAAAATCCATAGTATTGGTGCACTAGTCAACAAACTCTTCAAGTGTTGAAAAATCCTTATGCAATCCGAAGTCCATTCGAGCTTCACACCTTTCTTTTGCAAAGATGTAATTGGGTATGCAATTTTTTATAATTCTTCGATAAACCTTTTGTAATAATATGCTAGTCCCATGAAGGATTTCACTTATGTGGCATTCCTTGGTGTTGGCCATTCTTCAATGGCCCTTATCTTCTCCGGATACATAACTATTCTTTCCCTAGAAATGATATGACCCAAATAATAAATCTGTTGCTGGAAGAATGAGCACTTCCTCAACTTCACATACAACTAATTCTCTCTTAGTATTTGCAATACCATTCTCAAGTGTTGCTTGTTCTCTTCTTCATACTTTGAGTAAATAAGGATGTTATCCAAGAATATAATGACAAACTTATCTAAGTAATTCCTGAAAACTCCATTCATTAAACACATGAAGATAGTTGGTGCATTGGACAACGCAAATGGAACCACTGTGAACTCATAATGTCCATACCTCATTTTGAAGGAAGTCTTTCTTATTTCTTCTTCTTTAATTCTCACTTGGTGATATCCCTATCTGAGATCAATCTTTGAAAAAATATGTGCACCCCTCAAATGATCAAAGAGGTCATCTATCCTTGGCAAAGAATACTTGTTATTTACTGTCACTTTGTTCAGCTGCCTAAAATCAATACAATGGAGTTACTTCCACCATGGAATATAGGCTAGACAGGAAGTCTTAGATCAATAGGCCAGACATGAAGTCTTAGATAATTGCAACTAATTCCCAATACACCAAGGAACAATTCCCAGCAAAACTATCACCTGGAGAGAATGATCACGGGCCTAACAACCACTCTCTTCAACAACAAATCTCTCACCTTGAGAGAATGCTCACGTGACAGACAACCCACTTCTTCAACGGATATGAGAATGACAACCCGCTTCTTCAACAACTATGGTCTTGACAACCCAATTCTTCAATCGCTACGGGCTTGCCAACCCTCTTCTTCAACAACACCCATGACTTACCAAGCACATGGTTACAAAATGACAGTAAGTTACTACAAGATATTGATGCTTAGATCATGTAAAATTGTTTTAGTGATCTCTCATAATGAGTGAAGTTCCTTGAAATACACTAAGGCCAACAATATATATTGCATTAATTCAACTGGACATTTGTCACCTTCAAAGTTAACTTTAACAACTTGGTGACTCGTTCCCATCCCTCGATAACTTAGGATAAAATAATATCCATAAATTACACTTTTCAGAAATATTGTTAAAATATTCCATGGGATATAGGCCCCCTTGGCTTAGCCCCCACTTTTCCCTTTTCCAGTGGAGTCCAGTCCCCCATCTCTTTTTGTCTGAGTATGTTTGCACGCAGTGATGTGATTATATTAATAACTTGAGTGTGATTACATTTTACAAGAAAAAGTGCACTGGCCTATTTGCTTCCTGGTTCACTAACCTCATAACCACACAGGCTCTCCAGCCTCATAAC
>ML776869.1:1213071-1234799 GCA_009831015.1 Picea engelmannii
ATCTAACTTGGTCATCCCTACGCACCTTCTCAGGTGCACGCAACACTATGGAATGAGTGCACCCTTCCCTTGGTGTGCAATCCATACACACTTACTCAAGTGTGCACAACACTATGGAATGTACACACTCCTTTATTTGACAACAAACCTCGTGTACTACACAGGTGCATGCAAAACCGCAATTTGGTGCCAACAACTCACCAACCTATATGTACATTTACATTTACACTTAGTGCAAGCAACTCACTAGCCCATATGCACATTAACATTTACAATCAATACCAAGAACACACCATCCTATATGTACAATTACAAATGGGGTTCATACTAGGGACATTACATTCCCATCCCCCTTATTAATGCACTACCCTCAGTGCATTAGATACACCTGTATATACAAAATTTCAAAAACTTTCAAAAATATAAGGATACTCTACCCGCATAACATCCCTACACTCTGAGGTTTCATTCTCAGGATCGTACCAGGTCCATTGGAACTTTACTATCTCCATGATTCGATTCCAGAGTTTTTTGGTTTTATGATCCAATATGCATACCGATCGCACTCAAAAATTTCCTTCTAGTTCTACCTGAATCACATTCCAATCAATAATATGATTAGCATCAAGTATGTACTTTTTAAGAAATGATACATGGAAAACATTATGAATACACAAGGATGTAGGCAATGCAAGCATATATGTGACAGGACCAATCCTCTCTAGGATTTCAAATGACCCACAGTAGCGTGCTACCAACTTTGAGCAATTTCCCAACTTCAAGGAAATGTGTCTATTTTTTACTTTCAAAAACATGTGGTCACCCACTTTAAATTCTTTGTGGGTTCTTCCCTTATCTGCATAGATTTTTTTCTTGTCTTGGATAGTTTTTAAATTATTCTTTATCTTCCCCATCTTCTCTTCCATTTCCATGAGTAGATCTGGCCCAAACACTGCACAGTATTCTGGGTTATCCCAACTTACTGATGTGTAGCACTTTCTACCATAAAGCACCTCAAACGGGCTCATCCTTAAATATGCTTGATACCCATTGTTGTAAGAAAACTCAACCAGATGTAGGTAGTACTCCCATTTTGATGGTTTATCCATCACATACATCCCTATCATATCTTGAATCACCTAATTTATCCTCTCTCTCTGTCCATTTGACTCATGGTGATATGTTGTGATAAAGTTCAGACTTGTCTCAAAGCCTTTAAATAATCGCTTTCAAAAGTTTGATGTGAAGTTGAGATCTATGTCCAACACAATTGTCTTAGGTACACCATGAAGCTTAGAAATTTCTCTCATGTATATGTCAGCGATGTTGACTTCCTTGTGATTTGACTTCACTGGAATACAATGGGAAGCTTTAGTAAGATTTTCCACTACTACCATAATAGAATCATGTTGCTTAGAAATCCTAGGAAACTGATCTAGGTGGATATCAGTGGCCACCCACCTTTTCCAACTGGCTCAAAACAATTTTCTCACAATTTTGGTAATTTACTATTTTTAGGAGTTTTTAACTTCCGGGGCCATTTTGACGGCCTAATTGAAGGTTTTTCGGGATCGAGATTCTCAATTATAGCCCAAGGCATGATTGATCCCCCAAAATGAATCTCCTTGAAGATACCTTTCCAACGGGCTATCATGCACCTAAAACGGAGATCGTATGCCAAAGTTACGACCCCGGGAAGTTGATGTACTAACTTACCCAAGCGAGACCCACATGACATTTGGCGCTTCATCTCCTAGGGTTAGGTTTTTGGATGTCTAGGGTTTATGGAATTCCTGTTTATTGTAAAAATGCCTTCAAAGACTCGTTGTAATCATCTTCTTGTGAATGTGAGTAGTCGTCACATCTCTTCTTAGAGATAAGCTGCCACCATTCTAGCGAGTCTTTCACTCTGTATTTTTACAATCTCTGTACATTTCTTTCATTAATAGAAATCGTGTATTGTTGTATCTCTGTGTTTATGGTTTCATATATGATACATTTATGTTATATTATTGGATATCTGTGATATCTATGTGCATTTCTTTATTGTATCTCCACTCTCATTTCGTGCCGAAAATAATTCGGATCAGTGGTATCAGAGCAGACTGCTCTTGATCGTTTTTCAGTGCATGTCCCCGACAAGGTCCGAGTATAGAAAGTTGGGTCTCGATCTTGTCTCTCTTGAGGACAATCACCATTTCACACCCAAGAAACCCCCAATGGCGAAAGAAATTAAAAACGATAGAGTAGACGATCCTATCAGTTTGTTGCTTTAGCAAGCTCTCACACGATAGAGGGACGAAATGATGGAGAATTTTTCCCATGTCCTTCAATGCTTGTCGATAGAAACAGGCGCATCTTCATCAAATGGCCACTTTGGAGGCACCTCACCTTTCAAGGTATAAGTTAATTTTGATATTCTTGTATTTGAAGGACAAATAGATGCAGAAGCCTTAGACAAATGGTTAAACCTACTAGAAGGTTATTTCTTTGTTCACAATTTTTCTGATAGAGAAAAGATCACCCTCACACTCCTTAAATATCTCCCCCATGTCAAACATTGGTGGGAAAATTACTAGGATCAGAGTTCCATAGAGGAGTCTAGAATATATGGGGCCGAACCCACTTGGGATTTTTTTGTGGATGCGGTAAAGGAACATTATTACCCTGTTGGAAACTATGAGGACCAGTACATGAGATGGAACACATTGCAGCAAGAGAGGGGATAAGAAGTTCCAGAGTTCACCAATACCTTCCATACCTTGTGCACCAAGCTGGGTATCAAAGACTCCGAAGGACATTTGGTTCTGAACTACTATGGGACTCTACATAGATACATTCAATATGAAATGGATTTTCTGGACATCGCATCACTCGATGCTGCTTATCGATATGTTGTTAAAATCGAGCATAAATTTAAGCACCAGAACAAACGATATTTCAGGTCTGCAAATCCGCAACAACCAAAGTATGATAAAGACGGCCCTAACAAATAGTCTCTCGAAAACCAGTCTAAGCCACAGGAAAAGAAGGGTCACGGGAAGACAAAGAAGGACACCAAAAAATGGTGCAATTTCCACAAAATCCCCTCACACAACTGATGAATGTCGCTCAAAACAGTCATTGGTGGCCGATATCAAAGACAAGGAGCCGAACCCTGATTCAGAATCTAATTCTGAAAATACTGGTAAAGGATAGATCATTGACGCAGACCCCACTGCTATTGTTGTGACCGCAGCAGTTCAACCAGAAGAACCACCAGATCTTGAAGAGGGGGAGAACCATTTTCATTCACGGATGTGGGTGAAGGGGACCCCACTACATTTTATTGTTGATAGTGGAAGCTATAAGAAACTCATCTCAGTAGAGGTCGTCAAACAGTTGGGATTGCCGACAACACCACACCCTCAACCATACAACATCGAGTGGCTTCTCCAAGGACAAGATCTCCATGTTAGCCAACAATGTCTATTATCATACGGCATCCAACCCTTCAAGGATGAGGTATTATGTGATGTTTCCCCATTAGATGTTTGTGATGTCCTCTTGGGCCAACCATATATGTGGAAACGCCATGTTGTTTATGAGTCTCGACCTCGTAGTGTAATTGTTACTTTGGGGGGTCATCTCTACAGAATACCAGAGGTAGTTCCAACTATTGTTCCACCTAAACAGTGTCGCAATTTAGTATCTCATACTGCAAAATTCATCTTCTTCACAATCTGTTCAAAAGGGGAACAGAAGGACACTGCAACCACTACAGTCTCGCTCCAAGCACCTTCTATCCAACAGAAGCAGGTCAACAAGGTTGAAACAAAGTGCAAATATTCCTTCTACACATAGGAATATCATGTATCCAGAATGGCTAAAAAGGTCCAACCCTTTCAGCCACATGTTCGTGACAAACTTCAACAAGCTAAGTAATGCAGCTTCTCCAACAAGGCAAGCAACTCATCAAGATGCAGATTCAACAAATGCTTTTCCCACTCCCCCGGGCACTCAACACAATGGAGAAAATTGCTTCCTAAGGAGGGAGTATTGATCCAGGTGGATATCAGTGGCCACCCACCTTTTTCAACTGGCTCAAAACCGTTTTCTAGCAATTTTGGTAATTTACTATTTTTAGCAGTTTTTAATTTCCGGGGCCATTTTGAGGGCCTAAATGAAGGTTTTTCGGGATCAAGATTTTCAATGATAGCCAAAGGCATGATTTAGCCCCCAAAATGAATCTCCTCGACAATACCTTTCCAAAGGGCTATCATGCACCTAAAAAGGATATCGTATGCAAAAGTTACGACCCCGGGTAGTTGATGTACTAACTTACCCAAACGGGGCCCACATGACTTTTGGCGCTTCATCACCTAGGGTTAGGTTTTTTGATGTCTAGGGTTTCTGGCATTCCTGTTTATTAGAAAAAGGCCTTCAGAGCCTCATTGTAATAATATTCTTGCGAATGCGATTAGCCGTCACATCTCTTCTCAGAGATAAGCTGCCACCATTCTAGCGAGTCTTTCACTCTGTATTTTTACAGTCTCTATACATTTATTTCATTAATAGAAATCGTGTATTACTGTATCTATGTGTTTATGGTTTCATCTCTGATACATTTATGTTATATTATTGGATATCCGCGATATCTCTGTGCATTTATTTATTGTATCTCTGCTCTCATTTCATGCCGAAAATAATTCAGATCAGTGGTATCAAAGTAGGCTACTCTTGATCGTTTTTCAGTGCATGTCCCCGATGAGTTCTGGGTATAGAAAGTTGGGTCTTGAGCTTGTCTCTCTTGAGGACAATCACTCTCACACACCCAAGAAACCCTCAATAGTGGAAGAAAATAAAAACGATGGAGCAGACGATCCTATCAGTCTATTGCTTGAGCAAGCTCTCACGCGACAAAGGGACAAAATGATGGATAATTGTTCCCACATCCTTCAATGCCTGCCGATAGAAATAGGTGCATCTTCATTAAATGACCACTTTGGAGGCACCTCACCTTTTAAGGTACAAGTTAATTTTTATATTCCTGTATTTAAAGGACAGATAGATGTAGAAGCCCTAGACAAATGGTTAAACCTGCTAGAAGGTTATTTCTCTATTCATAATTTTTTCGATAGGGAAAATATCACCTTCGCACTCCTTAAATCTCTCCCCCGTGTCAAACATTGGTGGGAAACTTACTGGGAGCAGAGTTCCACAAAGGAGTCTATAATATATGGGGCTGAGCCCACTTGGGATTTTTTTTTGGATGTGGTAAAGGAATAGTATTACCCTGTTGGCAACTATGAGTACTAGTACATGAGATGGACCACACTATGGTAAGAGAGGGGACAAGAAGTTATAGAGTTCACCAATACCTTCCATACTTTGTGCACCAAGCTGGGTATCAAAGACTCTGAACAACATTTGGTTCTGAAATACCGTGGGGCTCTACACAGATACATCCAAACCGAAATGGATTTTCTGGACATCTCATCACTCGGTGCTTCTTATTGATATGCTGTTAAAATAGAGCAAAAATTTAAGCACCAGAACAAACGAGAGTTAGGGTCTGTAAATCCGAAACAACCAAAGTATGACAAATACGGTCTTAACAAACAGTCTCCTGAAAACCAGTCCAAGCCACAGGAAAAGAAGGGTCACGGGAAGACAAAGAAGGACACTGGAAAATGGTGTGATTTCCACAAAATCCCCTGGCACAACATCGATAAATGTCGCTCAAAACAGTCATTGGTGGCCGAGATCAAAGACAAGTAGCCGAACCCTGATTCAGAATCTGATTATGAAAATACTGGTAAAGGATAGATCATTGACGCAGACCCCACTGCTATTGTCGCGATCGCAACAATTCAACCAGAAGAACCAACAGATCTTGAAGAGGGGGAGTGCCTTTTTCATTCACAGATGACCCCGCTGCATTTTATTGTTGATAGCGGAAGCCAGAAGAACCTCATCTCAGCAGAGGTTGTCAAACAGTTGGGATTCTCAAGAACACCACACCTGCAACAATACAACATCGGGTGGCTTCGCCAAGGACAAGATCTTCGTGTCAGCCAACAGTGTCAATTATCATACAACATCCAACCATTCAAGGATGAGGTATTATGTGATGTTTCCTCACTGGATGTCTGTGATGTCCTCTTGGGCCAACCATATATGTGGAGGCACCATGTTGTTTATGAGTCTCGACCCCGTAGTGTCATTGTTACTTTGGGGGGTCATATCTACATAATACCAGAGGTAGTTCCAACTATTGTTCCACCTAAACAGTGCCCCAGGGTAGTATCTCATACTGCAAAATTCATCTTCTTCACAATCTGTTCAAAAGGGGAACAAAAGGACATTGGAACCACTACAGTCTCACCCCAAGCACCTTCTATCCAATAGAAGAAGGTCGACAAGGTTGTAGAAAAGAACAAAGATTCCTTCTGCACACATGCATCTCATGTAGCCAGACTGGCTAAAAGGATCCAACCCTTCCATCCACATGTTCGTGACAACCTTCAACAAGCTAAGCAGTGAAACTTCTCCAACAAGACAAGCAACTCATCAAGATGCATATTCAACAAACACTTTTCCCTCTCCCCCGGGCACTCAACGCGCTCCTTAGAAATCTTCGTAAGCAACTATCTCAGTCTACCCTTATGACATCGTGGACCTCTCCCTCAATATTTGGTACACGTGTGTGGCCTCTTTACTCCTTATGTGAGTCAGATTAGCAAGAATTCGTTAGCCTGCATCCACCAACAAAATGTTGTTAATGATCCATATACAAAATCATACTATAATAGATCATATGTTTCATATTCATAAATGAAATACTCAAACCAATACAATCCACTCCCTGACTCAATCCAGAGTCCAAGGAGGTCCATTGATGCCATCGACATCCACACTCTGTCAATGTCCTGCACACTCAGGGAAAACTCGTCAATAACATTTGTCAATACACATATATCAAATAACATTAAATCATAATCCATTAACAACATCATAAGAATCCATAAGCGGAACAATAACCATGTACTAAACCGGATCACTTGCACGCAACTTTCCTCAAAGAATACGCCGATAACATGTAATCGCAAGAGCAAGATGTTACAATCATGTAAGTAGTCCTTCAAAATCCCCCTGTGTCTTCTATGTGTTGCTTCTGATGGCACACCATTCAAGCTTCGTATGCAAGAGTTATAGCAATTGGAATCTCATAAAACAAAGAGGCACTTGTTTTTAGTGGTTTTTTGGCATGTGTTCTATGTATATTTCAATTAGATAGTGTTCTCTCTTTGGTCCAACAATATATAAGTCATTTAATGTCATCCCCCATATTGTTATTATTAAATATAAATAATAATAATAATAATATCATGAATATAATAATTCTCCTAAAACGACCATAATAAATACTTATTGGAATAAATAATAATAAAGGAATATATAATAATTATCCTAAAGGGGGTCACAATAAATAATTATTATGGATATCTGGATAATTAAAGTGAATGGTAAAACAAATAACTGTATTCAATGGAGAAACCATAAAATATGATAAATAATAAAATAATAAACCCTAGGGATTGAGTTCTTTACTGGATGGACTCTATATAAAGAGGGAAGGGAATGAGAAAAGGATCATCTCTCTTTGGTTGGTCTATAGAGAGAAGAAAGCATAAGAATGTTGGTTTAGTAGTAGATTGGGGGTTCGGGGGTGACTTTCTACCAAAGATTTGGTAGCAAGGTCTACAGTTGGGTGGAGATTCGTCCCCCATTTTGTTGTTGCAGGTTTTTCTCCAGATCAAGTCTAAATGTAGTGCTACACTTATAAGGCCAATAGACATATAGGTATGTTGGTTCTTCATGACATGTATGGCCATTTCCCTTGTAAGTTACTTTAATTTTATTAAAGTTTTCCTACGTTGAGCTTCATGTCGGGATTTATATTTATTTATTAGATGGGTATTACATATGGTATTAGAGCTTTGTCTCTAAATCTCAGGGACTATGGGCCTTACCTTGTTATAAAAAATAAAAATAAAAATCTTTTGAAATGCACTTGATTGTTCGATTTTGGTTTAAGTACCCCATAATAAATATATCTATAGAATTGGCATGCCTTCGTGTGTCTTTTACGAGGTAACCATTTTCCATATATTTCCTAGTAGAAATTTAATTATTTCATAATTTTTTTAAACCTTAGTAGATTTACAAATCTCCATATCTCTAAGGTACCACATCTCCCATGCTCTTTGTTTGAAGCATCAATTTTTCATACCCTAGCAATTTTCTTGGACCTACAATGCATTGCCCAGTACGGTGACAAATCCACTCCAAGTCAAGCATCCATATTTATTGAGTAGCACCATCAATTGTTGCCTAATCAATATATGAAACCTTCTACATTTGGTGAAATGATAGTTGGCATGTAATATCCCCAACCCCCAAGATGCGCTATGCTACTTAAAACTGGATAAGAAATGATACCATAATGCAACATCCCTAACTAAATGTTGAAAAATACTACTGCTAAAACTTGCTTTGATATCAATCTATAACATCCCCAACCCCCAAGTTGGGCCACATCACTGCAAAATTCAAATTTTGTATCTATAGTATCCAACTGTGACCTTTCCAGCGAAGTCTTGAACAATGCCACTCCAAATACTAGTGTGCATATTATGCTCTATAACATTGATCTACACAAATATGTTGAAGTAACGCACACGACCCCAGGCTAGATCATGCCACACAACGTTTCTCTTTAAACACAACTTATAACAGTAGAAGTAATGCACCCAACTATGCACACGAGAACGCTAGTCACACAAACATAACTGTGTGCGTAATCCATTCTAAACATGTGATCACTACTACGCACACAGACATACAAACGTCACAAACAACCTATGTTCTCCCTATGCGCGAAAATTGCTTCATTGCACACACAATGAGTTTATCCTCTTCCATGCACGAGGTATTTCCCATGCGCGTGACCACTTTAACCTCGCCTCATAGGATTAGGACCCATTATACAATTAAATTAACAACATTAACTAATAGCACTGTCATACTCAACATGTATGACTACAACGTAGAATATCAACCACACATGTATGTGCAAGAAACATTATACAAAATAATAACAATTACTTATATGCAACATCATACAAGCATTAAACACAGTTAATTAAGCACACCGTAAACGGTGCAAACACATAAGGAAGACTTATCTTTTATTAAAAGTCACCAACTACATGAAAAACTCATACGTTTCTCCCAACCATAGGCTCTTTCACTCAAATATCTTCAACAGTAGGTCACCCTTGAGATGGGGCGTAAAATCCACTAGGGAAAAAGGTTTCCTAATTGTTATAACCCTAATTTGCACCATACATGCTTACCTGGCTTCAGGCCATTTCAGATCCCTTCTTTGCCAAAGCACTGGTGAACAACTCTTTTAAAAACCTCTTTTATAAGGTCCCATGCACTCTACTCCATTACTGCACGCCTGTACACACTAGCTAACCTCAAACAACTCGCGTGGACCGACAAAAGCACGAAAAAAGGAAAGTTGTCGATGGAACACACAACTTTGGGTGAGTTAACTGAAACTCCCGGCCATGCATGGAACAATTTTGAGCAAAACTCTATCAACGCCCCCTCTTGCTATCTCATCTCCCCAGGGCCTCCACTGGTGTCGTGGAAGTTCATCTGGTCATCGTGGACCCACATCTACATACATATTTAGTTAGTACATGACATCATACAAAAATATTTTTGTTTTCTTATACAAAAATACAAAAGAATGAAATATCAATTTTTTTTTTCATACCTATGTCTCCGTAGAGGGAACCTGGTAGTAACAACATGTCCAGATCTCTTCTTAATTCAATCCCTACATAAGGGTAGTCCTCCAGATTTATCACCTTCCGACTCCACCAGAAGAAAAACTCGTCATTGTAGGGTGTTGGCACCCTACCACCTCCCTACTTCCTCATCACCTTGATCCATCGTGCCATGGATGGATCGTGAGGTCCATGCGGAACAATCTCAACTCTAGATCCCAAGCCTGGAACCTGTTCGAAGAAAAACTACACAAGATAGACACAAACCCAAAGTTCCTCTTTCTACCTAGTTTGTAGTCTGTCAGTTGGCTCTTCATGTTGGCCAGCAGTGAGGTGCACCAGTCGTAAACCATGGGTCACAAGCACTCCATTGAATAGAACATAAGTTTCCTTGATGCCTAGTGCAAAGAGACTAGCCCTCTGATCCGTTTCAACACTAGGTCAATAATCTTGAGACTTATATTGTTGATCACTCTGATCCAGAGTTGGATCCCTACCTTCTCGGTCCTTGCAATGCAATGGGTGGCTATGTAGTCCTCTATGTTCATTCCACTCCCAACTCCCCAGGATTTGAGGTTGACCACCTCACCCTAATGCGATAATCCTGTCAAGAAGTATATGTCCTCAACTTCAATCCTCAATGGTTTTCCATCAAGGTTGAAGGTTTTCGTATCCAGATCCCAGTAATTCACTAGCATGTGGAGTAGTCTCACTTGAGCTCTCATACCTTTGAGATCCCAAAAATTATATAGACCACATATTTTTAAAGCCATCTGGGCCCCTGGATCTCTCTCCACTGCAGCATCCACCTCTTCATTCTCTCTTTCTCTCCACTCTAGCACCATCCTGCAAGATTCAATCCATTTTTTGAGTTAGTAACATTTTAAAAACCATATCCACGGACTTGTATGCAAGCTACAGTTTACACAGTCACGTATAGGGATGCCTATACACTAGATGTTTTTCAAACAATTGCATATAGGGTTGCATATACATGACTCAATGATTTATAGCCTAGTTTCTAAGTTGCGCCTTAAAATGCTCACAAAAGGAGACATAATTGAAAATATTAATCAAATAGAAATAAAGAGGGGAGCAAGATGAATTGCCTGGTCCATATGGTTGTTGATTCTATCACTCGTGGCTCCCGCAATCAACATTTGAAATTCGGGGGCAATTTCGTCTAAAATGCACTATTTGGGTAAAAAATACAAATGGTATAGTAAAATTGTTATTTTTTTACTATTTATAGAAAACTTTTACCCACTTTGCATAGTTTTTACTAATATTTTTTCCTAATGGACTAATACAGTAGTGGATGGAGTTGGTTTTGATGGTTTTATCCAGGGATTCTTGCGGTTTTTAGCACCATGTCCCCCGTTTATAACTTTGGATAGGTATTTTTCATAAACTAGCATATAGGATATGTCATCAATCCATTTTGCACATTTCCATCATCCTATGACTGCAGCTCATATGCCTTAGGTACGAACCCATTTAGTAGCGAGACAGAGCCTTCTTTCTACAACTAGAAGTCTCATTATTGAATGGTAGAGACTTAACAAACATGGGTTCCCTAATTAGATCCTCTGCGCTATTCGGTGCCCATGAAAATATTTTTGTCCGTAGGACCGAGAGTCCCTTATAGATAATATATGAATTTGCATTTGAACCTCATTTCTTACTCATAAGCATGCTGAACTATACCTAGTGGGACTCCTAATGAGTCTGGTTTAAGATCTTTTCCGACTCTCTCAAAAAGCAAAAATATTGCCAAGTGAACTTGTCTCATTCACACTCGTAAATTGGATTTGAAAGGACGTCTATTTGGTGTAAGTTTACCCCTTTTTCAAACCAAGTGACTAAATTTACAAAAAAAGATTTTTTTTTGCGTTAAGTTGTAATTGCATCTCATTATCTTGCTTGCAGTATTGAGCCTATTATCGGTTCTCGCTTTTGCATTATAATCCTATCACCTCAGTAGTTTTCATCATCAACCAAGAAGAGCCTTGTTTACATCCTTTGCAACTTGACACCCTATATCCAAGAGGAAATATTCCCTCGAGTGTCCATATCCTACATGCACCTCCTTGCATTGAGCATAGGCATGTTCCACTGCTAGAACTAGTTGCTCACTTGCGACACTTGTTTCCTCCTTTGTATCATAGCATTCATTTGACTATGAAAAAAAAAAAAGATGGGCGGGAAAATAATATTATCTTATATTTGCAGTAGTTGTGTCACCTTTGAACAGAGCACAAACTTTTGAGTCCACTTGTCATCAAAATTTTGGGTTTAGTCTGACCTTAGGAAGTTGAGCTCGTTACTTAGAGTTTACTTCCTCAGCTGGTTACTCTTCCAGTCCCTATGGAGATTTTGATTGGTGCCTCCTGCATCAAAAATTTTCATCATTGAGTCTATGCTGCCAAAGTATTCCATATGTCTCATGCTCTTGTTCAAAGGATGTTTATCATCCTGTGTCGGCCATTCCTCAAAACTCTTGACTTTTCATGTCGTCCATACCCTTAGTGTGTCTCAGAGTTACATGAATTTGTAGTTCTATCATTCACCCTAGTCTTACTTTCATCATTAGTAGGTAACCTTGAAACCAACAATCGACATTTCATCATTGGTAGTTGACTGGAGGGTTTCCCTTGTCTTCGACAGTAAGAAATATATTCACACATTGAGATTCGTGCAATGTCTTGGATTCCATTAGCCGTATTGGTGGTTTCCTCACCTTTTTTAGCAGTTTTCCTTATTGGATGCTATTCAGAGGGTCTTTTTCATGTACCTCTTGCATATGGAACATGCGAAAGACACACAGGGTCATTGGTTCATGAACATGTTCTTTGTATGATTTCCTCTAAATCATCAAGCTCCTGCTTTGTACCTCATGTTGAATGATGATAGATGCCTCAATGCTCTCCTTTTAGTGGTTCTCCTTTCATCAACTTCAACCCATCTGTTATGGAAACGATGCCTAGAGTCCTATGAGTACCTAAAGGATTGCAACGATTAGTCGCAAGTTCTCTCGCCATCGACAATTGGGAATACATCAATGTCTCATGATCAATAGATTCTTCAAGTGTTCGACCTAGAAACCTTTATTCACACTTGTAAGAATGTACTCAGTGCCTTGATACCTACTTTCATTATCGGTAGGTTTTCTCATGTTTGTTAACGATATACCTTAATGATTGATAATCAAACGAAGTCTCATTATGTTCGACCTCAACTCCTTTATTCACACGATGTAGACTTTCACCTTTAGCAGATCGTGTAGAATACTTGAAGACATTAGTTCATAGTTGTAGCTTTCTTGAGTTGTTTCTATCTTTCATTGGACCAATACCTATGTGACTTCAGTGATCATGGGATATCAAATTGTACTCCATTATATACATATATATTCAAATTGATTTTGAGACTGGTTTTATTGGGCCTTGTTCGTGACTATGACAACCTTTGGCATGTAGCCACCTTTTTATTACCTATTCATGGCCATGAACAACTGTTTGGTATATTTTCACATGGATCTACATTGTAATTCAAATTGGCAGCCATGTGCGCAAAGTCAATACAGATTGTAATATTCTCGTTAGCAACTAGTTCATCCATCTAGGTCTCCATTACTTCACTTCTGGGTATTATAATGTATTTTAGCCATTGAAGATATTCCTCTGACCTCACACATTATGGGGCATCTTTTATAGAAATATTTTCCTCACCCTATGCAAATTTGCTTAGAAGGTCTTTTCCATTTCCCTATGCAGACTTGAAGTCCCTTTTTGTAGTTCCCAGAGCTAAAAAATAATATTTTTCCACATATACATGCCCTAAGTTTTATACAACATGCGTATACACAGGTTGCACCATTACAACTCGCACACATCGAGTTTTGTGCCCAAAATTAAAAAAAGGTGTTGGGTTTCCATGTCACGTCACAAGATCCATGATCCTTGACCTTCCATATACTGGAAATGTTCCAACTCGGCCCTTCAGTTCCATTTGGAGGCTATAAATGGGCCATATCCAAGTTGTGGAAAAGAGGACAAGAATTCAAGTTTGAGAGAAAAGTTACTCTGGAGAAATTATTCGCTTCATATTGAGTCTGCATCCCTTTATCCTTTTAAGTCTAAACACATTGTTCAGCCCCCAAGCTCTTCCCTACTTTATAGAGAACCTCATTGTCTCTCTTATATGAGCTTGCCTTTGGTGGAGGATTGAAGTGGTTGAGGCTCAGATGGAAGGGACTTAGTTTTTCGGTTCCGAACCATGCCAACACAGAAGTTTGTAATTCATACATTTCAGTTGATTACATTTTAATAGAAATACTCTTTTCTTGTCTAATTAATCTCTTGCAAATATTTGAATTGTTATTCCATGGGCATATTTGTTATGAATATTGATGGATTATGCTATTGAATGCGCTAACTTTATATAGTATCACCATATGCTTGCGTTTCTTGGTTGTCGAGGAGAAGTTGCAAGTATATTTCTTTGAGTCAAGTGCTCAATGGTGGACTTCAATGAACGACTGGACGAGGCGAGCTCTTTATCTTGTCATGTTAGTATATTTTCTTATATAGCATACTTGAGATTAGAGTTGATTTCTGCAACTATTTCCATCTGTTGTGGTTTACCCCATGCGATAGAGATATTTTCCTCGTAATAGTATTGGCTTGAGTATTTAATTTATGCATATGTGACATATGAACGATTATATTATAATGTTGTTTATGGATCATTGACAATGTTTCATTGATGGATGCAGACTGACGATTGATTTCTAATCTGAATCACATAAGGAGTAAAGAGGCCATGCACATAGACCAGTTATTGAGGGAGAGGTGTGGTAGCAACCCTGTCACAGCCTACTAACGCTCCCACCATGGATCGAATTGTAGGTTAACGATTACCTAGTTCAAGAGTTCCACGATGCCGTAAGGGAAGATTGAGATAGTTGCTCACGAATATTTTAAAGGGCGTGCAATAAAGTAGGGTCCTTATTCCTTATAATCCCTTAGTCTCTCACAAGGTCGCCTGAATTGAGTATTGACTCCAAGGGTTGGACAACTACCAAAACCAATCAAAGGTGAGTCACACCCTTGGAGAACAAAGTGCGTCTTGAAGGTTACGGGTGAGAAAAGAATATTATCTTATATTTGCAGCAGTTGTGTCACCTTTGAACAGAGCACAAACTTTTGAGTCCACTTGTCATCAAAATTTTGGGTTTAGTCTGACCTTAGGAAGTTGATCTCGTTACTTAGAGTTTACTTCCCTAGCTGGTTACTCTTCCAGTCCCTATGGAGATATTGATTGGTGCCTCCTGCATCAAAAAGTTTCATCATTGAATCTATGCTGCCAAAGTATTCCATATGTCTCATGCTCTTGTTCAAAGGATGTCTATCATCTTGTGTCGACCATTCCTCAAAAATCTGGTCTTTTCATGTCGGCCATACCCTTAGTGTGTCTCAGAGTTACATGAAGTTGTAGTCCTATCATTCACCCTAGTCCTACTTTCATCATTGGTAGTAACCTTGAAACCAACAATCGACATTTCATCATTGGTAGTTGACTGGAGGGTTTCCCTTATGTTCGACAGCAAGAAATATATTCACACATTGATATTCGTGCAGTGTATTGGATTCCATTAGCCTTATTGGTGGTTTCCTCACCTTTTTCAGTAGTTTTCCTTATTGGATGCTATTCAGAGGGTCTTTTTCATGTATCTCTTGCATATGGAACATGCGAAAGACACACAGGGTCATTGGTTCATGAACATGTTCTTCGTCTGATTTCCTCCAAATCATCAAGATCCTGCTTTGTAGCTCATGTTCAATGATGATAGATGCCTCAATGCTCTCCTTTTAGCGGTTCTCCTTCCATCAACTTCAACCCATCTGTTATGGAAACGAGGCCTAGAGTCCTATGAGTACCTAGAGGATTGCAGCGATTAGTCACAAGTTCTCTCACCATCGACAATTGGAAATACATCAATGTCTCATGATCAATGGATTCTTCAAGTGTTCGACCTCGAAACCTTTATTCACACTTGTAAGAA
Source organism: Picea engelmannii (assembly GCA_009831015.1). Lineage (NCBI taxonomy): Eukaryota > Viridiplantae > Streptophyta > Pinopsida > Pinales > Pinaceae > Picea > Picea engelmannii. Next base: position 1,228,984 of record ML776869.1, read on the forward strand.
TGTACTCGGTGCCTTGATACCTACTTTCATCATCAGTAGGTTTTCTCGTGTTTGTTAATGATATACCTTAATGATCGATAATCGAACGAAGTCTCATTATGTTCGAACTCAACTCCTTTATTCACACGATTTAGACTTTCACCTTTGGCGGATCGTGTAGAATACTTGAAGACATCAGTTCATAGTCACAAATTTCCTGAGTTGTTTCTATCTTTCATTGGACCAATACCTATGTGACTTCAGTGATCATGGGATATCAGATTGTACTCAATTATATACATATATCTTCAGTTTGATTTTGAGACTAGTTTTATTGGGCCTTGTTTGTGACTATGAAAACCTTTGGCATGTAGCCACCTTTTTATTGCCTATTCATGGCCATGAACAACTGTTTTGTATATTTTCACATGGATCTACAGTGTAATTCAAATTGGCAGCCATGTGTGCAAAGTCAGTACAGATTGTAATATTTTCGTGAGCAACTAGTTCGTCCAGCTGGGTCTCCATTACTTTACTTCTGGGTATTATAATGTATTTCAGCCATCGAAGATATTCCTATGACCTCACACATTATGGGGCATCTTTTATAGAAATATTTTCCTCACCCTATGCAAATTTGCTTAGAAGGCCTTTTCCATTTCCCTATGCAGACTTGAAGTCCCTTTTTGTAGTTCCTAGAGCTAAAAAATAATATTTTTCCATATATACCTGCCCTAACTCTTATACAACATGTGTATACATAGGTTGCACCATTACATCTCACGCACATAGGGTTTTGTGCGCAAAATTAAAAAAAGGTGTTGGGTTTCCATGTCACGTCACAAGATCCATGATCCTTGACCTTCCATATACTGGAAACGTTCTGAGTCGGCTCTTCAGTTCCATTTGGAGGCTATAAATGGGCCATATCCAAGTTGTGGAAAAGAGAAGAAGAATTCAAGTTTGAGAGAAAAGTTACTCTGGAGAAATTATTCGCTTCATATTGAGTCTGCATCCCTTTATCCTTTTAAGTCTGAACACATTGTTCAACCCCCAAGCTCTTCCCTACTTTATTGAGAACCTCATTGTCTCTCTTATATGAGCTTGCCTTTGGTGGAGAATTGAAGTGGTTGAGGCTCAGATGGAAGGGACTTAGTTTCTCAGTTCCGAACCATGCCAACACAGAAGTTTGTAATTCATGCATTTCAATTGATTACATTTTAATAGAAATACTATTTTCTCGTCCAATTAATCTCTTGCAAATATTTGAATTGTTATTCCATGGGCATATTTGTTATGAATATTGATGGATTATGCTATTGAATGTGCTAACTTTATATAGTATCACCATATGCTTGCATTTATTGGTTGTTGAGGAGAAGTTGCAAGAGTATTTCTTTGAGTCAAGTGCTCAACGGTGGACTTCATCGAACGAATGGATGAGGCGAGCTCTTTATCTTGTCATGTTAGCATATCTGCTTATATAACATACTTGAGATTAGAGTTGATTTCTGCAGCTATTTCCATCAGTTGTGGTTTACCCCATGCCATAGAGAGATTTTCCTCGTAATAGTATTGGCTTGAGTATTTCATTTATGCATATGTGGCATATGAACGATTATATTATGATGTTGTTTATGAATCATTGACAATGTTTCGTTGATGGATGCAAACTGATGATTGATTTCTAATCTGACTCACATAAGGAGTAAAGAGACCATGCACATAGACCAGTTATTGAGGGAGAGGTGTGGAAGCAACCATGTCACAGCCTACTAGCGCTCTTGCCGTGGATCGAATTGTAGGTTAACGATTACCTAGTTCGAGAGTTCCACGATGTCATGAGGGAAGACTGAGACAGTTGCTCATGAATATTCTAAAGGGCATGCAATAAAGCAGGGTCCTTATTCCTTAGAATCCCTTAGTCTCTCACAAGGTCGCCTGAATAGAGTATTGACTCCAAGGGTTGGACAACTACCAAAACCAGTCAAAGGTGAGTCTCACCCTTGGAGCACAGAGTGCGTCTTGAAGGTCACATCGTGAAATTTAAAATTTTAATCAAAGGTGAGTGGCACCCTTAGAGCACATAGTGTGTCTTGAAGGGCACGTCGCGGAATTTAAAAAAAAAATGAGTCAAAGAATCTAGGTGGCCTAGAAAACTTTGAGTGAATGTTAAACCTTGTAAAATCTTGAGCATTGCCGAATTAATTAAAAGATTAATTAATTAATTTAAGAATGAACTTATTAATCATAATCCCTAATGGTCCAAGATTTTGCAAATAAAAATTTAACTAAGCCCAAGTCTAAGTTGGTGAGAAGACTAAAAACTATTTTTTTAAATTAAATAATGAGGGGATGGAATAAATCAATTTAAGAATCAACGAAAATAAAAATAAATCTAAAAGAGTGATTTAATACACTTGTGCAAGTAATTATCAAATTGGAATTTAAGGTAAATTGTAATAAAGATAAAGGAATGGGTATGCATAGAAATGAATTATGAGTGATTTTAGGAGCGTTTTTAAGATGGGTGAGAGAAATTGACTTTCAATTAAATTAAATTGTGGATTTACTTGTGCAATAAGGGAACGGGTGACAAGTGTATGGGGAAAATAAGTCCTAATTAAATTAAAAAAAAACAAATAAAATGTGCAAATGACAAGTTTTTACCTAGAAAATTCTATAAAACAAATGGCTGAGAGGAGGAAAGGACACATGGGTTATGAGTAAGGTTATGCTGTAGAAATTATGACTATTTTTACTTGTGAGAGTTGGGATACCCAACTTGAGAGAGAGAGAGATTAATGGCTCTACCTTGCGAGGCGAGCTAGGAGCTAGAGGATTTCTAGTTGTGTGTGTGCGTGGCCCTTTTGCGGTTCGAGGGGCTCGGGGAGAAGAAGAGTACCTCTAGAGATGGCTGGGAGGTACCGGTGAAGTCTTCGCGGTTATCAAGCGTGAGGATGGAAGGATCGCCAGTTGCCGAAGAACATCTCCAAGCCCAGTTTCATCGGTGACAGTACTCTCATCAAGAGTTGTATCTATATATGTAGTTTAAAATTTTGATGTAAACTGTATTGTATTTCTTCTTTGAATTGTAAGTCTTCTCTAGTACATTATGATTTACTGTTCAAATATCCACTGAATGACTGCATAATTCTCAGGTTGTTGTTAGAGAAAGTGTATCTAGAATATATATTTATACATTAAAAAGGATCTACGCATTTTTCCATATCTCTACATTACAAGGTAAATTGTGTAAACACGGACAAATGGAATCCCCTTAATGATAGGAACAATAGATACTCGCATGATAATGGAATTCCATAAAAAAATGGGTAGACTGTCTGTACATTTAGGATTACTGCTTATTTATATTTTCTCTTAAACTGAATTCTGGGTAGAGAGTTGATCGTAAATTTTTATTTTATAACTAGATACTTTTCTTTCAGCGTTCGGGCATGGATAGTTAAGAAGTTGTTGGACCTCAGCCATCTTAACCGCCCATGATTATTTTTATGTCCGAACTCCTTACCTTCGGCGTCCAGGAAGACAAAATTTTTATGTCAGGCCATAATTCTCAAACTATGAGGAGTTATGTGACATTCCACATACCACCAGAAATGGAATGACATGTAATATCCATATAGAATAGTATTACCTTCAAATATAGAAAAAATCATATTTTTATCCATCAAACAAACTTGGGTCCATTACCCAAACCTGGGTTCTCCAACTTCACATGGTCATAACTCTCTAACCATGAGGAGTTATGTGACGTTCTACATACCACCGGAAATGGAATGACAAGAACTATCCATATAGGATAGTGTCCCTAACAAATTCATTTTCCTTCATCTCATTATTCCATAATTAAGCACGGGTTCTCTTACTCTGCAAAGTGTCTTCCCGTGACGGCTTTCACCATAAGGGGACCACTTTGGAGTTCATCCATATTTACTTCTTATCAACCATGACAAAACAATAATGAGTCATATTTACATAAGACAATCTTGGGTCCATTACCCAAACCTTTGTGCTACAGGGCTTTCTTCAAGGGTTGACATCAATGACAACCAACCTTAATCAACAATCTCCCCCTTTGGCATTGATGGCAACACTCTGATGCAATACTGAAATCATATCACTTATGCTCCCCCTAGAACCATGCCTCTATCCTCTACATTTGATAAATATGCCTATGTCCTATGCATCTAATAAATCTCTCCCCCTTTGTCATCAATGGAAAAGGTATCTTTCCATCCGGGGCTGCTCCCCCTAAATGAACTATCCTCTTATGGTGCTTCCTCATGTACATCTAAGACATATAAGATAAGCATTCAAAAAGAATTCAAAAATCATTCATTTTGGAGTAGAAATAACTCCAAGTCTTTGGCGAAGATATTCAAAATCTTCCTGTGGAAGTGGTTTTGTAAAGATGTCTTCCACTTATTCTTTTGTGCCCACATACTCAACTCTGATGTTCTTTTCTGCAACATGTTCCCGTAGAAAGTGATACTTGATTGGAATGTGCTTCGTCTTGGAGTGAATCACCGGGTTTTTTGAGATACTAATGACACTTGTATTATCACAATATATTGGAATGGGCTCATCATACTCAACCTGTATATCCGTCAAAAAAAAATTCATCCAAAGAACCTGTGTACAGCATGCTGATGCTGCAATATACTCAGCCTCGACTGTAGATAGAGATATTGATGATTGTTTCTTGCTTAGCCATGATAACAAACACTCACCTACATAGACGGCTACTCCACTGTTGCTTCGTCGATCATCAATACAACTACCCAATCGACATCTGTGTAGGCAATAAGTGATAGATCTTTTCCTTTTGGATACCATAATCCAAACTCTTCTGTTCTTTTGAGATATCTGAAGATCCTCTTTACTGCTAATACATTTGATTCCTTTGGTGCTAATTGAAATCATTCCACCTATCCAACCATCTACATTACATCTGGTCTCGTTGTTGTCACATATAGTAGGCTACCAATCATTGACCTGTATTGCCTCTGATCTGTAGACTTAGAATCATCATCTTTGCTCAACTTACAACTGGTTTGCATGGGAGTGATAACTGGTTTGCAATCTTCTATTCTGAACCTCTTTAGCATTTCTCTGATATACTTGGTTTGAGAAATAAAAATTCCTTGGTTTCTTTGATGTATCTGAAGTCCCAGAAAGAAGGATAGTTCTCCAAGTAACGACATTTCAAATTCATTCTGCATGTCTTTTGCAAATTTCTGGTTTAACCTATCATCATCACTACCAGAATTAATATCATCAACATAAACTTCAATTAATAAAATATTACCTTGACTTACCTTGATGTAGAGGTTGATGTCTGCACTTCCTTTTATGAACTCTGTCTGCTACAGATACTTATCCAGTCTGGAGTACCATGCTCTAGGAGCCTGTTTTAGACCATACAAGGCCTTCTTTAATTTACACACATAGTTTGTGTTCTCTGACAACTGAAATTCTTCTGGTTATTCAATGTAGACTTCTTCTTCAAGTTCCCCATTCAGAAAAACTGATTTTACGTCCATCTGATATACTTTAACATTTTTGGAGCATGCATAAGCTAAAAGCAAACGGATTGCTTCCATTCTGGCAACTGGGGCAAATGTCCCTTCAAATTCGATTCCTTCAATATGTGCATATCCTTTACATATGAATCTAGCTTTGTTCCTTGTAACCTATCCATCTTCATTCAATTTATTCCTGAAAACCCATTTTGTGTCGATCACATTCTTATTTTTTGGTCTTGGAACCAATTCCCAAGTGTCATTTTTCTCTATTTGATCCAATTCTTCATC
>ML776869.1:1243666-1255568 GCA_009831015.1 Picea engelmannii
TTGTACAAAACGGTCTAAGTACTTCCGGAATACGCCGTTCATGAGGCTCATGAATACTGCTGGCGCATTGGTCAATCCGAAAGGTACTACAACAAACTCGTAATGTCCAAACCGAGTTCGAAAGGCCATTTTTGGGATATCACTTTCCTTAATCATTAACTGATGATACCCTAATCGCAGATTGATCTTTGAGAATACTGCTGCTCCTTTCATCTGATCGAAAAGGTCATCTATTCACGGCATCGGGTACCTATTTTTCACTGTAGCATGGTTCAAGTCCCTGTAGTCTATACACAGTCGTAAGGATCCATCCTTCTTCTTTACAAAAATTACCGGTGTGCCCCAAGGCGAGACACTAGGCCTTATTAGCCCTAAGTCCAGTAACTCTTTCAACTGCATTTGCAGTTCACAAAGTTCTGGCGTTGTCATCCGATACGGGGTCTTGGATATTGGTTCTACACCAGGTTTTAGCTCAATAGTAAAATCAAACTCCCTCTCAGGAGGTAACCCTGGTAACTCGTTCGGGAAAACATCTTGAAATTTTGAAAGTACCGGATACTGATCCAATGAGGGTCCCTTCTTTTCATTCACTGCTTCCACTACATAAAGTTGACACCCTTGCCTCAAGCATCGCTTAACCTTCATAGTGGATATAAAGTGTAATGACACTTTTCTCTGTACACCCTGGATCTCTACTGGTCTTCCTTCATCATCGACACAAACCACCCTCTTTGCGAAACAATCTACCAAAGCTCGATGAGATGCTAACCAATCCATTCCAATGATTAGGTCATACGCCCCAAGAGCAGTGACGTATACCTTCAACCTGGTAGTGCACACTCCTAGGTTTACTATACAATTATCGACACTAGGTCCTACATCTTGCTTTTCTCCCGAAGCCATCTCGACTTGTTTAAAGTCATCGTTCTCCTAGGCTGCCAACCCACTCTTTTCTAATGCATATGGTGAAATGAAACTATCTGTCGCACCAGAATCAAACAAAATCTTAACATTGATATGATTTAGCGTACCTGATGATTCCACCACCGTGGATTGATGTTCGACCTGGCGGTTATTAACTGCTGCGTAAATATGGTGGCTGCTACTTGCTCTCCCCCTTGGTGCCTTTCCTTCTCTGTGCATGAACCCTGATTGTAACTCCAGGTAGTCATGCTGGTAATGGGGTCCTCCGCACCCCCAACAGGTAACACCAGATTGAACCTGTGCATTGTTATGTGTCTGTCTTTGAAACGAGTTCCTTCCCTTGGAACCCCTGTCCCTACTCGTTGTTCCCTGAGATGGTCATGGTCATGTCTACACCATTGGCGATGATTGAGAGGCTGCACTTGCTGCCATTGAAATACCTGTAGCTACTATCCTTGGCGCGAATCTGTTACCATAAGGCGGTGGCCTTGAGCTCCCTCCCCTAGGAAATGTCCGCGAGGCCTTTCCTACGAACCCCAGGTGATGTGGAAATGTCGATCTTGCACCCCCAGTCAAGTTCATATGTTCTTCCATGTAACGCGCACTTTCCACTGCCTCCGCTACTGAAGACGACTTCCACATCCTCACCATAGCTCTTATCCTAGGGTTCAATCCATAGATGAAGCGCTCTGCCTGTCGTTGGTCACTATCCATATACGACACATATTTGACCGGTTCCATAAACCTGATCTCATATTCTTCTACCGTTTTGTTTCCCTGTACTAAGGCATGAAATGCCCCTTCCTCATAGTACGCCGGTAGATATTTCCTCCTGAACCTTTCCTCGAATAGTTCCCAAGATACTGTGTCTGGGGTAAGGTGCAATTGTCTTTCCAGGTTGCCCCACCAGTTCAAGGCGCTGTCCCTTAACTGAAAAATGGAAATCTTCGCCTTTGAGTTGGATGCATAGTCCCTTAGGGAAAAACACCTGGTCATGCCTTCCAACCATGCTTCCGCGCGTTCACTAGAGCAACCTCCGACAAACTCTGGAAGTTTGATCTTCTGCAAATCTCGTGTGATGTCTTCAGGTGGAGGTCCTCCCCCTGAATCCCTTGACACTTCTAGATTACATGTTCCAGATGGTGGGGGTTCGACTTCTGTCCCTGCCGGTTCTCGCCCCTTTAAAGTCTCGTTGATAGCTTCCAACGAGTGCAGTATGAGGGTGAGTTCGGGCGATGGTGGTGGTGGCGCTAGCGGTGTTGGCGGTGCTTGCGACGACGCTCCCCTGCCTCGACTCCCTCAAGTCCTAAACATCCTGTATGCTTTGACCTGCATCAACCAAAGTTGTCAGGGTGAGTTCCAGGATGTTTTAAATTGGTGCTACTAAACTTTATAAATAGGGTTAGGCGTAAGTTTTCTTTACTTGTCTGTAAACATACATTACTCCATTAGGGGATTGGCTAGGTTAGGGTTAGGTTTAAGCATCTAAGCTTCATTTCTTCGCCCCTATGAAAATAACTATTGGTTCCTTTTCCCTGTAGCTATGCTAGTTTTGCGCCTTACTCGCCACTTCCTAGGCTTACGTTCCTAGTGCATGTGCCGCCTCCTTTCCGCTTGTCCTAGTCTGAGCCCTTTTAATTTACGCTTACAGCTTGATTAAAAATGACTTCCGACCTTATGTTTATTAATTTACGCCGATATGCGTACACCCGCACTATGTACCTTTCGACGTTATTGTTCTTCTTAAGACGTCGTGTTGAGCACATACGTTCCCTTTGTGGGCTCCTCTATTTATGTCTTTGGCGCTTGATAGCTTGGCATGTGACCTGTATGGCTCAAAAAAGGCGCTTGATAGCTTGGCATGTGGTCTTGGTTATGACAATTAAAATATTTAAATGTGAAATTATTTGTAAAAGGACCACCATATGGCACGTTGGTAGGGCGGATTTTGTAAAGACTCGATCGATGGAAGGAGGTTTGGGGTTCAATTCCCACAGACTCCATAATTTTTTTTTTCTTAGCCCCATATTATTCAACTTAACTAATATCTTATTAAACAAATTAACTTAACTTAACTTAACTAATTAGTTAATTAACTTAACTTAACTAATTAGTCAATTATCTTAACTTAACTTAGTTAATTAGTTTAATAGTTTAATTATTATTTTTTTTTACTTAATTTAATTTAACTAATTTAACTTAATTTAATGTAATTAATTTATCTTAATTTAATTTAAAATTTAAATAAAAATAATAATAAAAAAAAAAAATTATTTTGAAACCCCCTTTTTTTAAATAATTATAACTAAAATAAATAATAAAAAAAAATAAAATTAAAACAATTAATTTATTACCATTTAAAATTTTAATAAGAAAATAATCAACAAAAAATAAAATAAAATAAGATAACTACTCTATACGTGCAGGAATCGGCATCGTGGGTCCTCGCATGAGGCCCACGTGCCCCCTCCTCCAGGTGCTCATCTCTTCTAGACTTCTCTTCTTGCTGAGCGGTGCATGATTCAATCTGCCAGTGCTTCTCTCCGACTACCTCGTGCTTTCAAGGCAATCGACTCACTGGTGGAAGTTTTCATTTCGTCCGAAATACGGAGTGTTCAGCAGACCGCGAAGGAACAGGGAAAGAAATTGCTTCTTGAAGTATGGAGAAGACTAAGAATTTTGTGGTGAAGATCGAAGAGGGAAAGGAAGCACAGAACGACGAGCCTTCAATCGGCCCTATTTACAGAAACATTTTAGCGAAGGATGGCTTCGTGCCTCTGCCACAAGGGATCGAGTCCTGCTCGGACATGTTCAGGTGCTTCTCATTTCCCATCTGACATTAGAAAAAAATAGTTAAATCCAGGGCGTTTAAGCCCGTCATTGCCTTGATATGTTGTTTCCTTATTTAGTTGTTTTAATTCTTGATGGAAATTATAGCAAAACGTATGCATCTATGAAATCTTTTCCTATCATGAAAAAGAAAGACCGTAAACCAATTCTTCAGTGTGTGAATCGTAAGCGTGATAAGATAGAATAGCTAAACCCAAATTTGTAGTAGAATTTAGCATTAATTAGAATATTATACGTTATTCCAGAATGCATGCTTTTCTGAACCAGTTATATTATTTATGATTTTAAGCCTACTTAGAGGGTTTAATTACTTGGTCATGTGGTTTAAACTTTACGCCACTGAAAGGGTCCCATTTGAGTTTTGTTTATGCACTTTAGCTGATGATTCTTTTCTTTAGCAAGATAAAATAAATATACATGTCACAACGTGCTTTCAATATCTATGAGGCGCTGTAAGCTAACGGGAATTGATAAACTGAACTTATCCGGCCTCCCTGGCTAGCGCTGGCAGTGGCCGGCTAGGTGCTTGTGGACTTAGCCTGTTGCTAACTTGCTACCCATTTAGTGTACATAACTCATAACCCGCTCTGGGCGCTTTTGCATTTTTTTTGTAAATAAAGTTTCCTTTTAAAGGTAAACAACTTTTATTACTTACTCTACTTAATTCGATTCTAATCCAATATCTACACAATTTGAATCTGATCCAAAATTTGCAAATTTTTATTGACCCATTCACCGGACATTAGTAATTAGCCAGCCCTAGCAAATCATTTGTTAAACTGAAACCTACATAGTAAGAAGGTGGGTAAACTTACTACCAATGCATGTTTCTTGATTTACTTCGGCAATTTGTTTGTTTTTTTTTTTTTTATAACAAAAAAAAACATGAATATTAAATGTTTTATTAATAAATAAAATACATGGCTATTAAATGTGATCGAGTATTAAATGTATCTCCACCATTTAATCTTACACTTTCCATATTATTTTTAAAACATAAATGATAAAAATATTACATAATTGTTTTTGAATTAATAAATTATAAAAACTATTATTATTATAAATCTCATAAAATCTTTTTCTTTTGGCTGCTATAAAATTAGAAATGCAATTGTCCATATAAACAGAAGTGATATCTCAACCATTAAGATAGGAAATAAAAAAAATAAAAAAAAACCTTATCTATTTTCATATTCCTGTTGGCTGTAATATTGTTCAACTGGTTTTTATCTTAAGTTTCTTTTTATGGTCTAATGCCATTTCTCATGTTTTGTTTGCAGGAGTTAAGCGTGGCTTGGAGTTTTGGGAACTTGGCCCATAGGCTCCAGTGTTTCAACTACAACTCTGATACCAAATGTAATGACTGAATTAATTTAAACAACCATTGAATTACAACACAACAGTAAAATTTAAAAATTACTTCATTATCACATTCGCAATTCAAATTCATCATCATAATAATATTTAATAACAATTTTTTATACAAAACAATGCATAGATTTTAAAGAAATACCTTAACTCTGATGCTAATAATCCTTCATGTTGTCCGCAACTTGCTCCCTTCCCGCTTCTTTAGAACACCACCCAAAACCAACCTCCTTGCCGACTAGTTAGCTCCTAGCCCTAGGATATCAACGGATATCCTAGCCCTCCGTGCCCAAAACCCCCAGCAACCCCCGGTGCACTGTGTAAATTCCACTCCAAGTTTCCCTCTGCTAATGCCCAGCTCTCCCAAAATTCATCCCCAACTCCCGTCAAATGATCCCCCTCCCACTCCTTCCTTCCTTCCTTATCCCTCCTTCCCGACACTCCTCCCCCATTAACTTCCTACCTAACCCATTTATTACCCTTATCCATTCCCATTAATTCTTTTATCTTCTCGCGATTCTTATGTTATCCCTTCTTGTATACACAACTTAATTTAAATATTATATTTTATTATCCACCTTTTATTTAATACTTTATTAATTAATGAATTAATTAATAATTAAATTAATCATTAACCATCATGAACAACTATTTTAATAATAATCAATTAGAAATGTTATTTTAAGACATAACTATAGTTTAGCTAATCTTTTAGGATTATATTATTAAATTAATCATTCTTAATAATCAAGGGTCGTTACATTTCCTTATTTTAGGGTTAACCAGCTTCTAATTTCTCCATTAAATTTATTATTGAAATAATTTATTTTGTATTCACTTTGAATAATAATACACTCATCACTTCACTTTATTATTTACATTTTAAAATCTCTTAAACCACTTTGATTACTTTGACCTTTTGGGGCTTCTAGATGACATATGAGGGTCCTCCAACTTTGCAAGGCCATAACTCTCAAACCATGAGGAGTTATGTGTCATTCCACATACCTCCAGAAATGGAATGACATGTAATATCCATCTAGAAGAGTATTACCTTCAAATATAGCAAAAATCATACCGTTATCCATCAAACAAACTTGGGTCCATTACCCAAACCTGGGTTCTCCAACTTCACATGGTCATAACTCTCTAACCATGAGGATTTATGTGACGTTCTACATACCACCAGAAATGGAATGACAAGCACTATCCATCTAGGATATTTTCCCCGAAAAATTCACTACCCTTCATCTCATTATTCCACAATTAAGCATGGGTTCTCTTACTCCACAAAGCGTCTTCCCATGAGGGATTTCACCATAAGGGGACCACTTTGGAGTTCATCCATATTTATTTCTTATCAGCCATGAAAAAACAATAATGAGTCATATTTACATAAAACAATCTTGGGTCCATTACCCAAACCTTTGTGCTACGGGGCTTTCTTCAAGGGTTGACATCAATGACAACCAACCTTAATCAACAGACCTCTCTTATTTCGTGGGTCGATTTTTTCCAAATTCAAGGTTAGTTCAAAAGTCTACAGACAGTTACTTTGCTGCCCATACTTATGGAGAAAAGTATTTCTGGTACAAATCCCCATTATTTCCCATAAGTGTGGGAAACAGATAGTTCAACTACCAACTTCCTTCATTAACTGAAATTATGGGAAAATGGGCAATCTAGGTTTTATTGAATATTAAATTGGCAAGGAAATTTCCTCACCGTTTTCCTCTCATGGCATCATTTTTTGTGTAAGTGCTTCACCCATCAACATTTTCTTGTTATTATCATCAAAAATCATTTTTATCATTTTGATTGTTCATCATGGTCCAAACATTAAACATACTATCCATGATTCATGGTGACATTTAGACATATATTTTCATGTTGGGGAAAACAGGATGTTACACTCCTCTCCACCTTAAAGGAACACCGGCCTCGGTGTTCTTTGCATCTCAACAACACCATTCATGCTTCCACATTTCAGCTACTTCAACAATGTTTTCCTCTTCTTGGTCTGGTCCTTTCCCAGACTCTTGGCATTTAACACATGCTTATCCATTCAGTTTATGGATCTGCATCCATATGGTTGTCACATTTACTCGACTCATTGTTTTCCTTGACATACCCATTGTGCTCATGATCCCAATCAAAAGATAACAAGAGTTATCGAAGTCTCCTCTTCCTTGCGGTCACTCACCTTCCAGGCTGAGGCATCCACTTCTTTGTTGCACAGTCCCTCGAGTGATCCATCTTGCCTACCAAGGATTTCTTACAAAAGAAGAGTTCATAGACTTCATTGAGTCTTACAGTTGAGGCGTCCCTTAGGAATACTCTATTGAGGCATCCCTTGGGCCTGTTTTAACACAGCACAACCATATTTATGATGATCATGGCATATCACAGGGTCTTCATGTCACAACAATGGCCTTTTTCATGCTTTTCCATCTTGAAAACCCTCATATGTCCCTCCAAGACAGATCTATAATCTCACCTATATCACATGCATACAATAATTCGTGAGATACCATCATCAATTTCAATCAAACTTTTTTCAATCTCTTTTCCACCCATTTTTAAATTTCATTTGTCAATTCTCAAGTATGTTCCATATAAGAATTGAGATCGCATAAGTATGAGACTTCCTCCTCATAATAATTTGGCTCTTTTGCGATCAATAGGCATTGATCTTCTTTATAGGATTATGTTGTTTCCATATCCAAGACCATCCTTCCTGCAATTTCAATCTTCACCCAGCCAAACACATTGTTAGTTCCTCATGCACATACATCTTCACTATACACTTGCAGTGGCCCACAAACAACTTTAAAATTATGTGTACTAACAACTGCATCACATTTATCTATTCAATGATAGAAAGTAAAAGGAATTATCATTCCTTAAATATTCATTGTTTTAGCATACCAATCTTTTCAAAATGCAATCAAGTATCTCATGCAATTTACTATTGTGTTAATTATCTATGGCCACATTCACACACAATGCACCCTTGCATTGATTTCAGTTTACCACATTTTAGGTTAGGCACTTTGCCATGGTGTTTTGGAACTCAACCAACCTTTCACCTCATGGATTCTTTATTCACATTCATTATTACAACAAGACTGTGTTTCTTGCATTGACATGATCATGACCTCAAATTAGCATACATTATACGAAATTAAAATTTTATATGAATGCATTCCAACATTCTTTCTTTGTTGGTAATTAGGGTGCCAATATTCCTAACCACCCAATTCCTTTCTTTACCATTCTTACAATTCGGTTGGAATATTGGAAGGTCCACCTTCCATAATGGGAAGTCCATTACATGCCCTCTTTCATACAACATACATATCCTCAATGAATTTAACTAATGTGTTTCTTATAAGTGCTTTTGTTCTCAATCATTCATGATTGATCTATGCATTCACAATACATTTTTTCATGAATTTCTTGCAAGGACTTCAACCATCCTTAACTGGCATAGGTTCTTCCCTCTATCATTCATGTGTTTTTCCTTAATCTTACCCTTCTTGGGTATCAATGACACACAATAGTCAATTAAACGCACATGCATATCATAAAGATATAAAATATTTCAAAAGGGATTCTTACCCAATCTCTTTCAAACCTCACGCCACATATGCATGGAAAATTCTATACATGTTCTAGATATAAACACTCTCTTTGATATTACCTCATTAGCGGTGCTTCATGGGAGCTCTTAAGGTCCCTTCATCAATTATTTCAATAGCAGTCTTCTTGTATCTATTCTCTACATGAGGTTTCCCACCATTGGCAGTTATCTTTCCCAACAGATCCAATCGTTTCCTACAAATAACATGCATCATCACATTCACAATTATATCAGTTGTCATGTTAAATAAGAATGCAAGTACCATAGCATTTAAATCAGAAAAACATGTTCATATATGCCCCAACATATCTATATGCACTTTGTCACATTATCCTCAATGTTATCACTAGTGAAATCATAAAATATTTCAGTTGTTTTGGTATCCTACAACCATCAACATTCTCATGTTAGAAGAATCCACACATGACTAGCATCTCAATTTCCTCATCCCAAAGAAACACAATAAATAACAATAAAGGAGACAAGGGATTATCCCCTTTTCCAACTCCTTTGCACAACTAAAATCTTCAACTCAGTTGAATTATTTCCAAGGCCTTGATGCCTTTGTGTAACATGGATTAACCAAGATCATTCATTTAAACATATTTATTAATTTGTTTTCCTTGTCCTTCACAGTTTTTATTTTAAAGAACACAACTTTTTTTCTCATTAGGAAATGCATCAGTAGCCTGATAGTCCATTCCAATTTCTTTCATAATCATGGATATTTCTCGATATGTGCATGGAAAAATATTTGATGTCGGTAATAGAACTTCACCTAAAAATCTACAAAATTCTAAACAATAAGTCAATGTAAACAATATTAATCATCAATATCTCATCCAATATACTAATTTACAAATTAGAAAACAATAGTAATATAGGAAAAAATTGAACCTTTTACGTATTTGTGAACATGCAGACATAAATAATTAACACATTAAATACCTTAGTATCTGTGCGAGGCATGTGTCTGATAAACCATTCAAAACCTTCAGGTTCACCAACAACAATATAGCAGCTAAAATATTTGTTGTTGAGCCTTCATAAAGAGGTTGACATGACTTCTCGAGTAGAGGATCAACATCATGACTATCATCCTGGTTGTCCTCATCCATTGGAGCAAATGTGTCTTGGATCAATCTATGTATCTCATCTTCCTGATTTGAATCACTAACGTTATCTCCATCCATATCATCATTAATAACTTGATCAGTAGCTTCAAGATTCTGATCTCAAAGTTCATCACCCTGTAAAGGAGTATTTCTGCTAGTACTTGGAAAATAACTCTCTAGAGGTCGACATTTTGGGTGCTTCGTCTATATATTTAAAAACAATGTAGAAACGTTAGTGTGTATAGAAAATATAAAAATCCCGATAAGAAATATTACTAAAAGTCATGACATACTGATTATTACAGAGAATACATTAAATATTGAATCCTCTTACCAAGGGACGATATTCATAACCCCCTTCGGCGTGCCCCTTCTCCCTACAATGTATTTGAGCTGTTGTTATTAAAAGTATTTTTTTTTGCAAGTCTTTGCAATCATAGCAAGGGAAATGACATTTTCCATCGCCCCTTGCCTCTAATGCCACTCTTAACCAAGCAAGCTTCCTGTCATTTTCGTTCATAGTGACAAATCCTTGTCTTGACAAGTAATTGTCTTACCTACACCATACCAAACAATAAGTTGTCAATTTTTTATATTTTAGCTACTCCTTTCGATTATGATATGTTTATTTATAGTGACCTACAATCGTCACAATTATTTATTCTAAGACATTTTGACATGCTTTTTATTTATTATCAATTAACTATTAAGATAGATATGCTTCAATTTGTACTATAGACTAGTGTTTACTCAATAACAATGGAAAATAATTACACACCATTTAACGAAAGTGGTCAAAATTTCTCAAACTTGAATCACTCGACACCATACACTAGCCTCTAAGTTATTTTGTAGACAAAATGCCAATCTTTGAAATTCACCACTAAAAAAAGAATGCCAGCCACTTTTCATCCACAATTGGGTTGGGTTGGTTGAAATTATGACGTGTTGATTTGCATCTACATACAATGGTCACAATTGTATGCTACTTACAGCAGTCACAATTTTATTTTCTAAGACACTTTGGCATGTTCTCATTTTTCATTGTTTGACTAGTAGATTTCATCATGTTATCGTAGATTTCGTCATGATTTTTTTATATTTTAGATACTCCTTATTAATAGTGTATAAACAAGTTACATCAACTACAAACTAAATTTAATCACTACATCTAGAATTGCGTGTGATTATAAAAAATTGAGAGAAAAAACATCACATATAAGAAAAGGGTATGTTGATTTTATTGAGAAAGTTGAAACAAATATACCTTATTTATATTGGACGAGTATGGTATATAATCATAAGTTCATTTGTTAAAGGTGCTTAGTCATAAGCCAAGAAAGTTAAAGGTGGCTAACCATAAGCTAATATGGTTGAAGGTGGTTAGTTAAAAGTGATTGTTATGTGCCTAATCACGACATAGATAACATCTTTATAATAAGTTGATATGTGTACAAATGTTTTCTTTATATAATAACAACATATATACCTAACATAAGTTTAGGGTTAGTGTTTATGTATCTTATTGTTATAAATATGAGTTTCCTCCCTATCTTATATATACCGGAACTTATCATTTATCAATATAACATTCAACTTCAAGATTTTATTCATGGATATTTCTTCCTTCATTTAATTGAATTAGTAAGTGCTAGCCAACCATTAGGTGTGCAAGTATCCCAACCATTATTGTCACTATTATATTATTTTCAATTTATGCAAGTGTGATCCCATTTGGGTACTAGGGATGTAACAAGTGGTATCAAAGCTTCAATCAAGATTTGTTGGTGTTTTTTTGTTAGTTCTTAAAAATAAAAGAGAGAATAAAATGACAATCAATTACTATGATTTCACCGATCAGGGTTGAGTTTCAAGAGCAATTCCATATCTTTATCAATGAAAAGAGAGAGACATTCTAGCTACAATTGAAGGGAAAAGGGTATGTGGATTCCATAAACCTAGAATATTATGGAATCCACATACCCTTTTCCATAGAATATAC
>ML776869.1:1255618-1277857 GCA_009831015.1 Picea engelmannii
ATATACTAACTAGATCCAAAAACCAAAGACATGAAATATGGTACTACACATATAATATATTATCAAGGAAAAAACAAGCTACATGAAATTTGGACATTTGAACAAAAATTTACAAGTTAAATGAGTACATTAATAAAAAAAAATATACTAACCTTGCAAGCTCAAAATCTGAGCTATGTAGATCGAGAATTGGATTTGTTCAACCAGTGGGCGACGGAAAAAAATAAACAGCTCAAACAAAAGCCAAGAACAGTGTCACAACTATAGCAATTGTGTCGCAAAGTCTCTTAAAGTCAAGTATATATAGATCAAATAGTCAACTAGCCGTTAACACCAATCAATGAGATAGGAAAACATTTTGTCTCTATTGCCACAAAAGTTCGTGGCAATAGTGAAAAACTTTCATGGCAATAGCGACAAAAATCATGAACAAGTTAAAATAACCTATTTGTGGATATTGCGACGAACTTTCATGGCAATATCGATGAAAACCCTGCACTATTTAAAAAAAAGATGAAAATAATGTAAACGTGGAAAACTTTCATGGAATAATCCACCCATATGTACTAGTGTCAGCAACAAGGGATACTCACTTCAGATATCTACCTCTTTCGACAACTCTATTGCAATGGACGCATGAAAATTTTACATATTTTGTGAAATTATGACATGTGACATGATCCCATACACCTTTGATAGATGATGAAGCTTGGAGCATAAACCTCCCCTTAAATGAACACCTTCGACGTAATTACACTGAGCAGATAATGGTAAGATACAGATCATGGTACTACTTCCCCTCAAACTAAGATCTCTTCCTAGTGTCTTTGAAGGCCAGAATCACACGAGTACAATTTGGCTCCATCTTAGTTTAGGTGTAGAATTACTAGTTAGATCAACAATCCAGTGTGTTTGTGGGTTTTGTTATCCCCCACTTTAGGGACAACTAAGGAGATTATGTCTTGAGGCCCACATGTCCTAGACATGGAGTACCGAGAGCCATATCGACTTGAACATGGCCCTAGAGGGCCCACTTTTCTCCCTTCAACACCTCCACTTTGTCAGCAGCAGCAGCATGCATCACCTCGGCCTGGTCCTGTAGCAGAAGTGGGTCTTGCTCCATGAGGTAATGAGTTCGGGTATCATGGTATGTGTCACTCTGATCCTCAAAACATTTGAATGTGTGGACTTAATTATTTTTTTTTTCTAATGAGTGCTTGGATCTTATGCTCATTCACTTGACCATGTCTGGGGGGAATGACAAGATGCCCTAGTAAGCTTGTGCCCATAGGTTTTGATTTTCCACTGGGGGGATTTATGAATACTCATTGTCCGCTCCCATCATACTTATCACTTTCCATCTTATTTCCTACTCATCCATCCCTTCACATTGGTCTGGGCATTGGGTTGGCCAATTATTTAAGGGTTTCACCTTACATTGTGGGAAGAAGGGGATAAAGGCCCAAAGGGTAAAAGAAGTTGGCAAAAGATAAAATATTAAAATAAAACCTCAAGATGATTCGCCCAGGGATCCCCAAGAAAGCAGTAAAAGGATTCTTAGTAAGAAACAGAGGGACCCATAAAATAATAAAGCAAGGCCTAGTTAGAGGATAAGGGGTCTCATCACGAGCCAACCTATTAGGTCCATAGGAATCTAGAGGTATGACACTACTAGTAGTTGGTTACCACGCCAGGGTAGTGGCTCTTGGTGGCATAGCCAAGGGAAAGGGGGTCTCATCACGAGCTAGCCTTCTCATTTCCGTGAAAGTTCTTGTGGGTAACTTTGCCACCATAGGTCAGCACACCAGGGAAGTGTCCCCTAATTAGCTTCTTGAAGAAAAATCAATAAAGAATAAAACATGTAAAATGCATGAATGGGCTTGGAAACAATTGCATCCATGATAGGTGCAACTCACCTTCTACAGAGGCACCCACAGGTAAGCCACTGCATTTCTTTTCTATCACTGCACCCCTTGTCCAGACATCCCTTATCCACCTCATCCACTAACATGAATTGGATTTGACTACTCCCGAAAACATCCCACATCCAGTGAGCATCAGCCCAATAGGACGCCCTGTCACTTCCTCCAAACTTGGCTTGTAGATTTGTGTAATGTATTTGAGCATTTGACTGAGTAAAAAGGTTTTTTCCCACATGTTTAATAATATTGATGATTAGATGTGATTGAAATTTCTATGATCCCTATGACTTATGAGCCCATGGAGGGCGTATCTGTTGATGTACAGGATCATACTCGACAGATAGGTACCATATTGGATAGGTACACATGGGGAGATGATTAGTTCAGACCTCCATGGGGATGAAGAGCCCACCATATGGATGTTGAGACCCTGGAAGGGGGTAGAGACAGGACATAGTATTTTCACTAGGGAAGAGCAAGACGTTCCACCAGAGGCAGCTGAGAAGACCTATACCCAGGGGGGTTGTGCCTTTTCCACTGAGACGTTGGCCTTGGAAGGCCCATTGTTACACATTATTTTCATCATCCCTATGATCGTTAATGATGTAAACCTATATTTTTCCTTCAGAGGGGTCAGTGGCCTGAATTCCTGAAGAAAGAAGGGAGAAGAACTTTCCCTGAGAGAAGTTGTATTTTCCTTGAAAAAACCCTATTAAGGAGGATTTTCGCAGGCTTCTCTATATGTAGGGTGCAGAAATGCTTGATTTCTGCACTTTTCTCTATAGCTAGGTTGCAGAGTTTCTGCAAGTTTCTCTATAGCTAGGGTGCAGCGACCTTCGTACATGGGAAAAATGAGCATTTTCTCGATGCTTCTAGAAGGAGAAGCTTCTATAGTGAGGTGGCCTCCAAACGATTTGGATCTTACTCGCTTTTATGATTTAGTGGGATCATCCTAACCTCCTCACCTTATCCTCTTCAGCTTATAAAAGGAGAGGAGCTCTCATGGAGAAAGTTAGCTTGATTGAGTTGGAAATTTCTTGAGCTTGTTAGCTTGGGTATATTGGATATGAGCTTTGCTTTGTCAAGATAGATCGTGAGTAGTTATCAGATCCATGGTCTCAGAATCCTTGGAGCAAGAAGTGTGTTGGAAGCAAGGAACTGTTGGAAGGAACCTTACGACATCAAGGCATCCAGTTGTAATCTCTCTTCCTATTATTTAATATAATACAGTGGCATGCTTCTTTCCCATAGAATTATCTTTATTTTATTTCATAATTCCTTGATCATGTGCATAGGTTGTCATTGAATATACTTTATTGCTTTCACTTTGGTTGGTTTGTGTCTCACTGCAGGATCAGTATCACAAGAGCACCGAAGCGAAATAGGAACAACAAAGACATAAGGAAGCGACACTTAAAGGTATATCTCTCGTATTTTGTTTGGTAGTAAATTTGATGATTAGAGCGTAGGGAAAACACCATGTCCTGTCTCATTTTGTTCTAGGTCTAGGTGGATCTAGGGGGATCGATTTATGTCCGCACTTAACGATTAGCCCGATAACAAAATTGGCAACTCCACTGGGGAACATATTTTTTTCCTAGTTTGTCTTGCTTTCTTGCTTTGATTGCTTGGGTTATTTTTTTTGAGTCACTGGGAGATCCAACTTGACTCTCTGATTGTTAAAATTCGTTGGAAAACCTTCATAATTTTTAATTTTTTCCATTTTTGTTTGATTTACGCACCCTACTTTGAGGGACACTGCGTCGACTTGGGATTTTCGCACCCCACATGTTTAGACCAATGCAGAAACTCTGCACCCTACCCATATCTAGCCTACAGAGATCAAGTATTTCCGCACTGTGTTAATCTACAGCCTACGGAAATTGTGAAATTTTTTGATTTTTGATGGTTTTTCCTTACCCAGACCTTGGATTTGGTTTTGGGGGTGAATTGTTGGGTCTGTTTACAGTCTGCTTGACAAAATTTGAATCTGCTTTCAGCCATATTTGCTTTATTTTTTCTTTGTTGGCTTTTGAAAGATTTGGTCTCTTGATTTGAGTGTCTTTCAGTTACAAATCATTCGTTTTTCTTTAGAATTGTTCAGTGAAAGAATACTTCTTTTTCTAAATAAATCGCGTTAAAAGAGAAACTTAGTTTGGGTTCTTTTGTTTTGAAGTGATTTTCTATTTTTTTTAGTGTCTCTTTGAAATGAAAAATTGTAACTTCTTGCCTTATATTAGATTGGGGGCATCCTTGCATTTGAAGTAGCGAAATTGCATGATTCTTGGCATTTTTTGGTCTCCATGAATCGTGTATTGGTGTACAGTATATTTTGCTCATTTCTTAAAGATGTTGATATTTATGATTTTAATAACATTTTGGGACATTGTGCATATGTGAATGATAAATTGTTTCTCCTTCTCGTAGCATAGCTTTCATCGAAATGAAAAGATTGCATCTTCATCTCTTTGCATAACTTTCGAGTCGGTCAAAACACCATATTGTTCATGCCATCTTCCTTTTGAGTAATAACAAGAATAAAATAAAGCGCTTATAAAAATTGATTAGACATTTTTATATTTTCTGGTAGCAAACCTACATTAGATTAGTTGTAGGGCTTTGGAATAGGTGTGAAAGATAACTTTCCAAAGCTACAAACAAACATAGAATCTTGAGTTAGGGAGAGATAAATCCACTTGCTACATTTTGTCCTGGGAAGCCCTTCTCACACAAGGTTCAAATCTGAGGTTGCATTGAGACTAGCAGAGTTACTCACCCTGCTTTGTTGGTCTTGGTGTAGAGATTGTGCATATTATGGGGGTTGCTTGAAAGGCATACCCACAATGATGAGTGGAAGCCTTTCAAGTTAATTTTGGGCTAGATACCCTACCTTTGCGCATGGATCAGACTGTCGATTGCTTCCCCAGGCATCACTGTAGTATTTGGTAACCATAGTGGCCTATCTCTTTAGGGTCTTTACACAAGGTGATTGTGGAGGGGAAAGTACTCATGGTACCTGGAATTGACGTTGGCCAAACTCACACGGGCTCCTTGGAGGGTATACCCACGATTATGTGTGGGAGCATGCACCAAGGTGTAAGTTCGTTAAGAAGGTCATCAACATAACTTTTCCACCTGCTCTATCTCATCCCCTTCTTACTTTGTTCCCGCGACTTTGGATTTCATCACCAACTAATGTGCTCATTGTGAGAAGGTTTTGTTTTTTTTCTTGCTTACTAGATTTTTAGCGTGTAATGTTTGTTTTCCCTAGTGGACTCTAGATTAGATTTTTTTTTTAATGGCATCAGTTTCTGGAATGACCAATGAAGGAACCCCTGCTCCAGGGGAACCTTTTGTTTTTTCTTTTTATGGAAACATTGGTCCTCCTCACCTCGCTACTTTAAGCCTTCCAGGCCTCACGATTGGATTACCAGTATGGTTTTTTTACACTCAGGTAATCCCAAATGCAACTAGTGCTTTAGTTGTAAGCAATTCCCCCAAGAGAATCAACCTCATGTTGATCCTTCACCATCTTCACCAGTAATATCTTCTTCACCTTATCCACTTGCAAGGTCTTCTTCAGTTTCATCTTCTTCATCGAGTGAAATCTCTGCATCTAGTAACCTGGTGGATAAGAAGAAGAAGAAAAGGAATATTAAGAAGAATTAAAAAAAGAAAGGGTCTAACCTTACAACCATTTCCAGACATGTTGGAAAACAACCAGTTACTGTTAATCGTGCTAGGAGTGTTGATGATGCCAAGATCACCCAAACAACCCGTAAGCCCAAGTACCCTTGTAGGATTTGTAAGGGTAACCATATTCTTAAGGATTGCCCTGGTCTATCCAAGGTTATAGAAGCATGGTCTACACAACCTCACCAATCCATGTTGTCAGCCTCTGAACAACATGTTGATGACCTCTCGTTAACTAGTCACGATATAGTTCGGAAAAAAAAAGTAGAGTTAAGTTCCCATGTTTGTTATGCAGAGGGATTCATCTAACTCACCTTTTCTCTCGTATAGACAAAGCCTCAAAATTACTGGAATACATGACTGTTTCACAACCTCAACTTCCAACTGCTTATCGCAAGTTAACTCTCAACCCACCTGTAGTTGATGGAATGATTAATCTGGTCCCTTCGTCAGTCAATCTGGTTGATCATGTCCTCAATATGGTCACGTCCTTAGTTGAACCAGTTGAAAAAGTGGTCGATCCGATCCCATATTCAATCGATCCCACTCTCCCATTAGAGAGTATAACCCAAGCAGTTGATTTGTTTCCACCCGTCGACCCCATTCTCCCCTTGGAGAATGAAACCTAAGTGGTCAATCTAATCTCGTCATCGATTGATCCTACTCTCCCGCTCGAGAGTAAACCCGATACTTCTCACGTTTTTCTCATTGGTACAGACTCTATCATGCTCGGGGGTCTTCCTCCCTCTCCTGTGGAACCTCCTCCAAGTAATGAGGCCATCCTTTTTAATTGGGGTGTGCTAACTGGACCTCGTCTTCCCTCTCACATTCCTTTCCAGATTACAATACATTGTTTTTGTCAGGACGTTACTCATACGCTAATATATGAAGGTGCATCTGTTAGTATTTTGTCCTTTTTTGCTTGTCAAGCTTTGGGTTGTCCTCAGCTTGCCCCGATTACGCAAAATCTGTTAGCTTTTAACAGAAGAACCATTCAACCTTTAGGGACCCTTCCTCAATTTCCTGTAACTTTGGGAGGGAAAATTGTCTTTATTGACGTCATGGTAGTCCAAGACCCCTTGGATTTTTCTTTACTCCTTGGGCAGGATTATGTCTATGCCATGAAAGCTATTCTGTCCACTCTTTTTCATGTGATATCTTTCCCTCACAATGGAAGAATTGTGACTATTGATCAACTTTCATTCATCAGTCCTGATTGGATTACCTCCCTCAATGGTTCTTATATCTAGAAATATCGCCCCCACCACATGTTAATTATGTGGCGCTGTCTCCCATGACTTCATATTCTGATGATTTGGATCCAGTAGTTGACATGGTGATTTCTTAGATCAGGATTTTAGAGCCTGATCTCTTTACCCCTATCGCGGCCCTCGACATGTGTTCCTTCTAGAGTGTGTTCCTTCCTTCAAATGAAGACCTCTTGGAAGCCAGGACCGAGTTTTGTCCCTTGACATGGTGTCCTTCCGGAGCATTGTCCTCTTGGAAGCCATGATCAAGAATATTCTGTTGAGCATAGGTTTTATGATTTCAAGCTCATTAAAAAATGAAACCAGCTTTGACCATGGTTTTCTGCTTTCAAGATCGTTAAGAAATGAAACCAGCTGAGGATAGTTTTCGCGCCTCTGTAGAAACCTCGTTAAAAAATGAAACATAGCTTACGAGCATAGTTCCCATTTCTGTGTCAAGCTCGTTAAAAAATGAAATAGTGGTCTAGAGGTTATACCTAAAGTCACGAGCATAGTTCTTCTAATGTGTCAAGCTCATTAAAAAATGAAACAACTTCCCCCTCTCTGTTTGAGTCAAGTCCTTCGTCTAGTATTTGAAGCTTCATTTAATTCACCTTTGCAGTTGGACAAAACGAAGCTTGGGGGGCATTCACTTCCAGCCTCTAGACTTCATGTTGAAGTTGAGCTGCCATCTTCTTAAGTTGGTGGCTAAGTACCAACCATCCTTGGATTATGCGTTGGGAAGTCCAAGCACAATTTTCTATGGTTCAATATTGTGTAAAAATGAAACCACCTACCTCAAGCATAGTTTCTTATGGTTCAAGCTTGTGTAAAAATGAAACCAGTTCCAAGCATAGTTTTGTTTAGATTTTAATCTTGTGTAAAAATAAAATCTATCCCAGGCATAGTTTTGTTTTGTTTTAAGCTTGCATAAAAATGAAAACAATCCCAAGCTTAGTATTTGTTCTTTCTCATGCTCCTAAATACATGAGAATAAGTTACCGAGCTTATTCTTTTTTCTTTCTCGTGCTCATAAATACGTGAAAATGTAACCGAGTATACTTTTATCACTTTTTCAGACTCGTAAAGGTTACATGAAAAAGGAACCACCTAGAATCACCTTTAAGCTCTTTTTAGACTCTCTAAACATGAAAAGATTGTTGAGTGATCTTGTTCTTTTCAAACTCGTTAAAATATTAGAAAATGAATATGTTGAGCGATAGTTTATCTCTTTTTCGGTCTCATTAGACTAATTCACGAAAAAAGAACTAAGAGTGTTCTCTTTAAGTGTTTTTTAGACTCTCTAAATATGAAAAACCCCTGAGTTTTCTTTTTTTGGACTCATAAAACAAACATCGAAAGAACCATATGGGACCGAACCACTCGTTCCTAGGGTTCGTTAAATATACTTCGAAGGACTCATCCAAAGGATGAGATTACATTACAAGCATATGTTATCCTCCTCAAGCTTGTGTAAAAATAAAGAGGTACTCGCCAAAAATGGTGGGGGGAAATTGGGAAAGAAATGTATCTAAACCTGTATTCTATGGAAGAGTCTCTTTTGAACATGACACCCTTTCACTTGCTTTGTGTCTAGGTTGGAAAATTTGCTTGTCTCCTTATCATACTCCTTTATAAGATTACAAATTGGTCTATGATCCCTGTTGTCGAGTTAGTGTTTCCAAGACAGTTGTTGTGTCCTCAATATGTTCAAAGAGAAGTTCAACCCAGAAAGACTTCTATTGTGTTGGCCATTTCTGCAGTCCTTAATCCTTCTATTGCGTCAGCCATCCCTGAGTCAGTCCTAAATCACTTGTTACTTTGATATACTTTAAATCTTGTTACCTGTTTCGTGTCATTGATGGGGGATACATTAAATCCCTCTTGTGACGAGTCTTTCCTTGTCGACTTCAACTCATTATCTAGGAATTAGACTTAGAAACTAATTGGTACCTTGGAACTTGCATCCCTCAATGGCAAGTTTCCTCGCTTTCGACAGTGGGTTTTAATTATTGACCCATGATCGGGAGATTCCGCTGAGTGTTTGACTTCAGCTTATTAATTCACATTTGTTGGATTGTACTAGTGTACCTTGGGATTCATTGACATTAATGGTGATTTCCCTTTCACTTGTTAACAGTATTCATTAATGATCGGTAATCAGGTTGTTTCTACCATGTTCGACTTCAACACATGTATTTGCATGGGTAGATTCATACTATAGAGTGCTCGAGATGAAGACCCTGGATCTTTTCTCATAGATTCAGGTTGCGTTGGAGTATATTTAGTTCGTACTGTTGCATAGATCCACATTGTATGTCTCGTGGCTATGTTCAAATTTGAGTCTTTAACACATAGATCCACAATGTATTTTTGGTGGCTATGTTCAGATTTGAGTCATATTGGCATGGATCCATGATGTATGTTTGGTGGCCATGACATGTATTACATGACATGGATCTTCGCATGTCAGAATTTATGATTTGATTCATTTGTATTATGAGTATGGGAATCCCTACCTCAGTGATGATATATTATTGTACTGTATTTCCTTGTTTGTTGGTAGGTTTCCGACCGACTGTTCCTTGTTCCCTACACACACTTGAAAAAGTATTTCAGCTATCACTCTGTCATAACTTCATACTTTGGGGGTCTCTCTGTTACACATTATTTTCGTCATCCCTATGACCATTAATGATGTAAACCTATATGTTGCCTTCAGAGGGGTCAGTGGCCTGAATTCTTGAAGAAAGAAGGGAGAAGAACTTTCCTTGAGAGAAGAAGTTGTATTTTCCTTTGAAAAAACCCTATTAAGGAGGATTTTCGTAGGCTTCTCTATATGCAGGGTGCGAAAATGCCTAATTTCCACACCTTGCTCTATATCTAGGTTGTGAAGTTTCCACATGTTTCTCTATAGCTAGGGTGCGTGGCCTTCGTACGTGGGAAAAACGAGCATTTTCTCGATGATTCTAGAAGGAGAAGCTTCTATAGTGAGGTGGCCTTCGAACGGTTTGTATCTTACTCACTTTCATGATTTAGTGGGATCATCCTAACCTCCTCACCTTATCCTCTTTATCTTATAAAAGGAGAGGATCTCTCATGGAGAAAGTTAGCTTGATTGAGTTGGAAAGTTCTTGAGCTTGTTAGCTTGGGTAGATTGACTATGAGATTTGCTTTGTCAAGATAGATTGTGAGTAGTTATCATATCCATGGTCTCAGAATCCTTGGAGCAAGAAGTGTGTGGGAAGAAAGGAACTGTTGGAAGGAACCTTATGACATCAAGGCATCCAGTTATAATCTCTCTTCCTATTATTTAATATAATACAGTGGCATGCTTCTTTCCCTTAGAATTTTATTTATTTTATTGCATAATTCCTTCATCATGTCCATAGGTTGTCATTGGATATACTTTACTTCTTTCACTTTGGTTGGTTTGTGTCTCACTGCAGGATCAGTATCACAAGAGCACCAGAGCGAAATAGGAACAACAAAGACATAAGGAAGCGACACTTAAAGGTATGTCTCTCATCTTTTGTTTGGTAGTAAATTTGATGATTAGAGCCTAGGCAAAGCGCCATGTCCTATGATTTGTGTCCGCACTTAACGATTATCCCGATAACACCCATGACATCACCCATGATGTCTATGTCGTCATCTAACATTATGGACGTTTTGGGAGGCATTTGTGGCATGATTGGCACGTGTGGGAGCTTCCAGAGGCCCAAGGAGGGCTAACGTTTTTCTCCAGGAGGCCACATTTTCCCTAGAAAGGGTTAATGTCACCTTAAAAGGGTATGACGTCCTCATTATTTTCTTGATTAGGGTTTCATTATGACATTTTAATGTAAAACAATATTATTATGTATTTTGTCCTTGTCGACCTTTTGTGACCTAAAATTTAAATTAAGGTTATTGCTATTGTATAAATAGAGAGCTAAAATTCTCTTATTTTCATCATCTTTCAGTCACACAAGTGTGAGCTCTGAAATTTTCACCCTCATTTAGGGTTTTTGGCTGAAATATTGATGTGCAATTGTTGAAGGAAGATTTTCTTAGCTATTTTTGGCATTTTCTTGGTGGAAGGTTTACAACTAGGGTTTGGCTATAAGAATGCTTGGTGGATGTAAGTGAATTTCTACAATCCTTCTTTATTGAATGGTTATGGTATTTTTTACTTGCATTTTGTTATTATAATTTGCTAGATTAAAACCTAGGGGGAAAAGCACATGTTGGTGTCCTTGTTCCATGTCCCTTCTAACTTATGAGCCATTTATTTTGTTGAAGATTGATGTTAGAGCCTTTCCATATAAACACTCTACCTTTTACTCTTCAAGATAGCCATTTTTATCTTGTCATTGAGCTAAAGAAGGAGGAAAACACACTAAGGCCTAGGGTTTCTACACCTTAGTGATTCGTATTCCCATAGGGTTTGATTGATGAAGCCTTGCCTTAGCAACACTTCATCATTAAACTCTCTTGTCTTTAGCCTTAGTATTTATTACTCAAGCTAGCCATTTTACATTACGCTTTTGAGCTAGAGAAGGAGGAAGATGCACTAAGGCCTAGGTTTACTACACCTTAGTGAGCCGTCTCCCCTAGGTTTTGATTGTTGATGCCTTGCCTTAGAAACACTTCAACATTAAACCCTCTTGTCTTTGGCCCTATCACTATCATTTCGGCCCTTCAACATTCACAACTACTTTGACTCCATTTTCCCTAATAACACAGTGATCTAAGACTTTATGTGTTGAGTACTTTGATCACACAAATCCAAATACTTTCAACAACCATTAACTCCTTCTAACCCTAGCTTAGAATAACACTCACTAACCCTATTGTTGTTGCTATCTACTTGTGCCATAAACATATCCATGCAACATTTATTGTATCTTTAAAGTAATTGAATGGTTAGCTAAAGCGTTGCTTCTAATGTTGATATTGTTACATTAATGATAAATTTCCATTTCTCATTGTGAAGTTTCTTTAGCATTTATTGTGAAGTGATATATTCTGATCATTTCCATTGTACAACATTGATTTGCTTAATCAATATTGTCTATCAATTACTTTATATCATAAGTCCTTGTTTATATGAAGTAATAACCAACAAGTGATCTTGCACATGTATAGTTGTCTTGTTGCTTTGTCTCGGGCATGTACACTTTTTGGTTATTATTTATCTTTATTGGTTGATTAGCCAGGACTTTTTCATCAGTGGTGACTTTTGAGGGGGAAACTATTACTTAGTCATAAGCCTTTTCCTTCTCAAAACCCCAGGTCACCGGGGACGTCTCCCCTGATCCTTACCTCCCCAAATAGAAAGAGTTATCCTATCGAGGTGACAACGATAGGATAGTCTCAGTTTCTCCAGTTTGCCTTTCATTCATCCATATTTTACTCCAACTACAAACTGTGTGATAAACTTTTGGTGTTGTTGCTGAGGAACACTGAGTCAATTCTCCTCAATACAACACTTTTTTCGGTAAGCCTTTCCTCAAGAGAGTTTATCTTACAAGCTTACCCGACGACTCCATTTAGGGTGATTTCCCTTATCTTTTTTGATAATTTCAAGAAAATTATCTGGCAACTCCACAAACCACAAGGAGGTACAATAATCCTCCTCATTCCTTTAGAAGAAAGCCTCCCAAAAACTCTCCTATAGTAAAATCACTTTTCGGAGGGAGTCTTCCTTTAAAAACAATGTTTAGCACATCAACTCACACCAATGTACCAAACCCAACCAATAACAAAAGACAATGGTCATCTACTCTCTTCAAGCTACTAGACATGTCAACTATACCAGGCTACCCTAGGCAAATGCGACCCAAGTATGAGAAGTGGTTTCCTAAGTTTACCGGTACTGATGCAATCAATGTCGAGGAGCATATGAGCATTTTTTGGGCGTTTTTTCAGCTTCACCCCGTTAGTGATGATGCTGAGGACCTAGTCATGAAATTGTTCTCTGCTACCCTCCTTGATGATTCAAGGTGTTGGTACCACAGTCTTCCCGATGGTGGTATCAAAACCATGGAAAAACTAGAAGAGGCATTTCTCAAGAGATGGAGTATCAAGGAAAACCCCAACATGATTTTAACTAGGTTGAATTCCCTTTGGAAACAAGACAATGAGACCATTAGATAATTCCACACTAGGTTTGAGAATTTATTACAAAATATCCTTGTGATCCATCATCCAACAGATAATTTCCTTGTTTACATCTACACCAAAGATTTTACTGGTCAACTAGGGTATCTTCTCAGGGATAAAAATCCCCAAACAATCCAAGAGGCTCAAGAATTGGCTACAAAGATTGAAGGAAACCTCCACTCATCCAAGATTGAGCCTTTCTCAAACCCAAGGGGAAAAATGGACATTAAACCTAATACATTCCACAACACTAAGCCAACTTCATACCTTTGCGCCAACATAGCAAAGTTGCAAACAACCATGGATGGCATGATAAAAAAATCAAGAGCTAATGATGAATAGGATTGTCAACCTGGAAAGAGCCCAAATACAAGCACCTAGGGTTCCATACAAAGGTCAATTTCAAAAGGGGAACCAAATATATAAACCAAAGAATGATCAAAAGGTTCCCAACACTTTAGCCCTTACAAACGTCGTGGATGAAAATCCTTGGTGTTTGCAGTGTAGTGAAGCACATTGGGAACATGAGTGTCCCTGTAACAATGGAGGCCATGAACAAATGAAAAATGTAGGCCACATTATAGAAGGCCCCTAGATTTGCCTAAATATCACTCTTGAGGAACATCAAGAGCATGTAAAAGAAGTAGCCATGAAGGCTAGAATGGAAGTAATAAACAACTTAGACCAGGAATCAAAAGAGAAGTTGAAGAAACAATAATTTCAGGTGTCCAGACAAAAGAAGCTAAACCAACCCACCTCTACCATTCCTGCAATAACTCAAACGAAACCTCCACCCTTGGACATTATCCTTCCTAAGACATCCAAAACCAAGAAGGTGGACTTAAACTTTGACTTCGAAGGGGAATTATCTAAGATGCACATAACCATCCCTTTGAAAGAAGTCATTAAGGTACCATTTGTTAAAGAACGATTTGAAGGATTAGATGGACCTATGGATCCCCCTATTATGTTGCAAGATGATCACTTTAGGGTCCAGTACGATGAGAATCCTCCCTTTTTCATGACCTTGATAATGAATAATAAGAGCCTCAACAATTACATGATGGATTCAGGGGTCGGTGCTAACATGATGTCCCTCAAGGTTATGCAACAATTGGGCCTTAAAGTCACAAGACCTTATAGAAACGTGTGTGGATTTGAGTCTAGAGCCATACCCACACATGGGGTAATTCAAAATGTGGAAGTTTATCTCAAAACATACCCTGAGAAAGTAGTCCACATTGACATAGTGGTAGTAGACGTCCTAGATCTGTGGGGGATGTTGTTGTCTAGGAAGTTTGCCTCAATGTTGGGTGGTACTCTTGAGATGGACCTCACTTATGTGAATATACCTTTGAAAAATGGAACCATAGGTCATATCCCGAATGTACCAATGACTAAAACCCATGTACAAGAAGCCAGTGATCCCATCAAAGATGAAAAATAACATGAGTAAATCATGGAAAGTCTTCCTAAATTTTATCCTAATGATATGTCATTTGCAATGGAGGAAGAATTTGATCAGATTCACTGGCCCAAGAGGGAAGAATACCAACAACTCCTAGAAAAATATAAAAAAAAATGAAGTTGGGATTGTGAAATTACTAAAAACATGAGAAAGCAATATATTGATTCGACCTTCCCAACAGGAAGTATTTACAGTAGAATCCCACCCCCCTCCCTCTTCACAATACACCGGGGTTGTTCAGGAATCAACCAAATTCAAAATCAGACAATACAAGGAAGGGGATGTAGTATGGATGTGGGACACCAAGAAGGGAGAGCCAACTAATGTCAAAGGAAGTACTCAATGTTGGATCGGACCTTTCAAAGTTGGAATAAAATCAGTTGGCGACTCTTACTATTTGTCCACTTTGGAAGGAATAAGGCACCCATTACTAGTCAGCGGGTACCTCCTCAAACCCCATCAAGGTGGGGGGACCTGACTTCACAGTTAAGTGCAGGTAAGTAGGTAGGAATTTGCATTCATTGTATATACCATTTGCATTGCATGCTAGAGTACTTTTCTTTCACATTTGTACAAATGATTGTTTTCAATTATATATATGTGAGCTGGGGGTGATATCACCACCCCAAATGATTACTGATAGTTCCTATTGAGATCAAGGAGGTTACAAGTTATGCCAAAGATGTTGAGGTTATCATGCACTCTACGGTGAGCACATGTCCCGAGTTGGATCCAGATGTTATCCCCCACTTTAGGGATAACTAAAGAGATTATGTCTCGAGGCCCATAGGTCCTAGACATGGAGTACCGAGAGCTAGATTGAGTTGAGCATGTCCCTGGAGGGCCCATATTTTCTTCCTTCATCGCCTCCACTTTGTCAGCAGTAGAAACATCCATCACCTCAGCCTAGTCCTGTAGCAGAAGTGAGTCTTGCTCCATGAGGTAATGAGTCCGGGTATCATGGTATGTGTCACTTTGATCCTCAAAACCTTTGAATATGTGCACTTAATTCTTTTTGTTTCTAACGAGTGCTTGGATCTTATACTCATCCACTTGACCATGTATGGGGGGAATGACAGGATGCTCTAGTAAGCTTATGTCGATAGGTTTTGAGTTGCCACTGGGGGGATTTATGAATAGTCATCGTCTGCTCCCGTCATACTTACCACTTTCCATCTTACTTCCCACTCATCCATCCCTTCACATTGGTTTGGGAATTGGGTTGGTCAATCATTTAAGGGTTGAACCTTACCTTGTGGGAAGAAGGGGATAAAAGCCCAGAGGGTAAAAGAAGCTAGAAAAAGATAAAAGTCTAAAATAAAACCTCGAGATGCTTCGCCCAGGGATCCCCGAGAAAGAAATAAAAGGATTCTCAACAAGAAACAAAGGGACCCATAAAATAATAAAGCAAGACCTAGTCAGAGGATAAGGGGTCTCGTCATGATATAGCCTATTAGGTACATAGGCATCTAGAGGCATGACACTACTAGAAGTTGGTTACCATGCCAGGGTAGTGGCTCTTGGTAGCATAGCCAAGGGAAAGGGGGTCTCATCACAAGCCAGCCTTCTCATTTCCGTGAAAGTGCTTGTGGGTAACATTGCCACCACTGGTCACCACTCCAGGGCAGTGTCCCCTGATTAGCTTCTTGAAGAAAAATCAATAAAGAATAAAAGATTAAAAAGGCATGAATGGGCTTGGAAACATTTGCATCCAGGAGAGGTGCAACTCACCTTCTACAGAGACACCCATGGGTAAGCCACTTCATTTCCCTATTATCACTACACCCCTTGGTCAAACATCCTTTATCCACCTTATCCACTAACATGAATTGGATTTGAATTCTCCCAGAAAGATCCCACATCCAGTGAGCATCAGCCCAATAGGACGCCCTGTCACTTCCTCTAAACTTGGCTTGCAGATTTGTGTAATGTCTTTGAGCATTTGACTGAGTAAAAAGGGTTTTATTCACATGTTTAATAATATTGATGATTAGATGTGGTTTACATTTCTATGATCCATGTGACGTATGAGCCCATGGAGGGTGTATCTGTTGATGTGCAGGATCATACCCGATTGACAGGTACCATATTGGACATGTACACATGGGGAGATGATTAGTTCAGACCTCCATGGGGCTGAAGAGCCCACAAGATGGATGCTCAGACCCTAGTAGGGGGCATAGACAGGACAAAGTGTTTGCACCAAGGAAGAGAAGGACGTTCCACCAAAGGCAACTAAGCAGACTTGTACTCAGGGGGTTGTGCCTTTTCCACTGAGACGTTGGCCTTGGAAGGCCCATGACATCCCCCATGATGCCTATGATGTCATCTAGAATTATGGACATTTTGGGAGGTAGTTGTGGCATGATTGGCACGTGTGGAAGATTCCAGAGGCCCAAGGAGGGCTAACGTTTTCCTCCAGGAGGCCACATTTTCCGTAGAAAGGGATAACGTCACCTTAAAAGGGCATGATGTCCTCATTATTTGCTTGATTAGGGTTTCACTATGACATTTTAATGTAAAAAAATATTATTATGTATTTTGGCCTTGTCGGCCTTTTGTGACCTAAAATTTAAATTAAGGTCATTGCTATTGTAAAAATAGAGAGCTAAAATTCTCTTGTTTTCATCATATTTCACTCACACAAGTGTGAGATCTGAAATTTGTGCCCTCATTTAGGGTTTTTGGCTGAAATATTGATGTGCACTTGTTGAAGGAATACTTTCTTGGATATTTTTTGGCATTTTCTTGGTGGAAGGTTTACAACTAGGGTTTGGCTATAAGAATGCTTGGTGGATGTAAGTGAATTTCTGCAATCCTTCTTTATTGAATGGTTATGGTATTTTGTACTTGCATTTTGTTATTATAATTTTCTGGATTAAACCCTAGGGGACAAGCACATGTTGGTGTCCTTGTTTCATGTCCCTACTAAGTTATGAGCCATTTATTTTGCTGAATATTGATGTTAGATCCTTGCCGTAGCAACACTCTACCTTTTACTCTTCAAGCTAGCTGCTTTTATCTTTTCATTGAGCTAAAGAAGGAGGAAAATGCACTAAGGCCTAGGGTTTCTACACCTTAGTGAGTCATTTTCCCCTAGGGTTTGATTGATGAAGCCTTTCCTTAGCAACACTTCATCATTAAACTCTCTTTTCTTTAGCCCTAGCATTTATTACTCAAGCTAGTCGTTTTAAATTACCTTTTTGAGCTAGATAAGGAGGAAGACGCACTAAGGCCTAGGTTTACTACACCTTAGTGAGTCGTCTCCGCTAGGGTTTGATTGTTGAGGCATTTCCTTAGAAACACGTCAACATTAAACCCTCTTGTCTTTGGCCCTATCACTATCATTTTGGCCCTTCAACATTTGCAACTACGTTGACTCCATTTTCCCTAATAACACATTGATCTAAGACTTTATGTGTTGAGTACCTTGATCACACACATCCAAATACTTTCAACAACCATTAACTCCTTCTAAACCTAGCTTATACTAACACTCACTAACCCTATTGTTGATGTTATCTACTTGTGCCATAATCATATCCATGCATCATTTATTGTATCTTTAAAGCAATTGAATGGTTGGCTAAAGCATTGCTTCTAATGTTGATAGTGTTACATTAATGATAAATTGTCATTGCTCATTGTGAAGTTTCTTTAGCATTTATTGTGAAGCGATATATTGTAATCATTTCCATTGTACAACATTGATTTTCTTCATCAATATTGTCTATCAATTTCTTTATATCATAAGTCCTTGATTATATGAAGTACTAACCAACAAGTGATCTTGCACATGTATAGTTGTCTTGTTGCTTTGTCTCGGGCAAGTACACTTTTTGGTTATTCTTTATCTTTATTGGCTGAGTAGCCGGGACTCTCTGATTGGTGGTGACTTGTGAGGGGGAAACTATTACTTAGCCATAATCCTTTTCCTTCTCAAAACCCCAGGTCACTGGGGACGTCTCCCCCGGGCCTTACCTCCCTAAAGATAAAGAGATATCCTATTGAGGTGACAATGGTAGGATAGTCTCAGTTTCACCAATTTGCCTTTCTTTCATCCATATTTTACTCCAACTACAAACTGCGCGATAACATGTTTCATTGTTGCTCATGTCATGGCTTAAACAATTATGTCCCTCCTCATTGCAGGCTGTGATTTATCTCTAGATTTTGTTTTTTAAATCAAATAATCCAAGACTAACCTAGCATATTCAAACTGCCTTGATGACCATTGGCTCAATTTTCCATAGAGGAAATATGTAATATCTTTGCAACAACAAGGGATAGTCACTTCAGATATCTACCTCTTGCGACAACTCTATTGCAGTGGACGCATGGAAAATTTACATATGTTGTGCAATTCTGACATGTGGCATGCTCCCATACACCTTTGACACATGATGAAGCTTGGAACATAAACCTCCCCTTAAATGAATACCTTCGATGTAATTAAACTGAGCAGATAATGTTAAGATACAGATCATGGTACTACTTCCCCTCAAACTAAGATCTCTTCCTAGTGCCTTTCAAGGCCAGAATCACACGAGTACAATTTGGCTCCATCTTAGTTTAGGTGTAGAATTACTAGTTAGATCAACAATCCAGTGTGTTTGTGGGTTTCATTGTTTCTCGTGCCATGGCTTAAACAATTATGTCCCTCCTCATTGCAGGTTGTGATTTATCTATGGATTTTGTTTTTTAAATCAAATAATTCAAGCCTAACCTAGCATAGTCGAACCGCCTTGATGACTGTTGGCTCAATTGTCCATAGAGGAAATATGTAATATCTTTGCAGCAACAAGGGATACTCACTTCATATATCTACCTCTTGTGACAACTCTATTGCAATGGACGCATGGAAAGTTTACATATGTTGTGCAATTCTAACATGTGGCATGCTCCCATACACCTTTGACAAATGATGAAGCTTGGAGCATAAACCTCCCCTTAAATTAACACCTTCGAAATAATTACATTAAGCGGATAATGGTAAGATACATATAATGGTACTACTTCCCCTCAAACTAAGATCTCTTCCTAGTGCCTTTGAAGGCTGGAATCAAAATGGTTTGGGTACTTTGTTCCTTCCATCCAGTAAATCCTCATGGATAGATTTCTTGGTTCAATGGATATGGTGATGGG
Source organism: Picea engelmannii (assembly GCA_009831015.1). NCBI lineage: Eukaryota > Viridiplantae > Streptophyta > Pinopsida > Pinales > Pinaceae > Picea > Picea engelmannii. The sequence goes on from ML776869.1 coordinate 1,275,241, forward strand.
AAGAATAGATAAAATGTATGATATTTGGGTAGCGATGGTGAGACACATATTTTTTGGATGCCAATGGTCCTATTGATAGAGTAAATTTAGCTTCAAATTCATTTGGGTAACTACCAACCTTTCCTCCTATTGTTGATACTACAATTGGCCTGCACCCATCCAAATCAACAAGGACTACACTAAATAGTACAATGTAGCCTTTTTTATTCTCATTTTGTTCATGAATGAATCTACATTCAGAAAATAAGAGAAGCAATGATGGGAAAGGTCACAAGATCAAACCTAAAGCTGTCAGTGCCCTCTAGAATTAGAAGCATATTGAGGGAACAAGCCTTGGTTGCCTGGCACTTATAGCCATCTAATACAACCAAAAACCAAGACACCTACATTGTGTGGATCTTCCAGGCCTCCCAACGAGACATGGAAATCACAATGAGGGAGTTGGAGGGGGAATCGAACTCCTATCCAGACGAATGAGTCATTATCAAGACTTCAAACGAGAATAATGTAGGACCTTCCACAAGTGAGATAGCGTTGTCTTTTATGTTCATTTGTGATACCAAAGAGTCCTATATGGCATGTACCTATGATGGTGATGCCAATTAAATAAGTAACTTTGTCCCTCGAATCATGTGTAGGTTTGTTGCAATAAACATAATCATACACACATTTGTTGTCATCGATGTGTGATAATTATGTTGGTTATAGTGTCTTCAATGCACATTGCTAGGCACCCCATGGCTACCTTAAGGGATTGGGAAAATAACTATATCATTTAATTAAGGAGGGAATTGATGTATCGTTTTATCCACATTTCTACACATATCATTTGACAAGCCTGTTATGACCCAAGGGGGGAATATATGGGGATTAAATGTATATTTTCATAACAAATCTTTTCAAGAAAGAACATATGCATGAGCTTTAGTCCACATGAAAACACAAGGGGTGCAATACATGCTTCATACATTCAACCACTAGTTTGAGTGAATGTGGGCTTGGGTCCACATATGTACATGCATGCTTCATAAATTCAACCACTACTTTTGAATACTCCCATAACTCCATGGAAAACATAGATGGTATCTTTAATATACATGTGTATGCACATAAGTGATGCCATGAATACTTCTTACATTTAACCACTCATTTAAAGTTCTATGTAGATACCAATCCTCATAAAAATGAAACCTTAGAATAAAAACACCTTCACTCCTTACCATATTCTCTTTTTATATTCATCAAATAAAATGTTACATAAAAACTGAAATAAAAATAATTTATCATTCAACACCATTCTTTTTTGAGCATTATGATTTTATGAACATTAAAACAAAACTTATGTTGAGTTTTATTCTTATAAAGATACATAAAAATGAAACCTTCCCCATAAAAAGGCATTATTCCTTAGCTTACTCTTTTGAATAAAAAATATGTCACTCTTCACCATGCTCTTTTGACGTTTAAGAAGCAAAACTTATGTTTGATCTTTGAGCATTTTCTAGGCCAAACTTATGTAACTTTTGTTTGATTTTACAAAGGTATAAATGTTTCCATGGAGAGTTTTGAAGTTTGATAACCCCAAAATTAACACCCTGAATGTATGGATGGATGATAAACTACATTTACACTTATCCTTCATCTTCAATGAAGGATTCAAAGTTTATTTTCCGATAAATATAAATATAGTAAATGTGATTACCATTTTATTATTCAAATCTTGTATGGCTATTCATTTCTATATTATTCAAATCTTGTATGGCTATTCATTTCTTATTATCCATGATACCTCACCTACTTAGATATCACATTAATAAACACATATATGTGTATTAACATTATCCTAGGGCTAGTGCATGCTTTATTTGATCTAAATATTAGTTTTATGTGTCCAAACTACAACCTTAACACGCCTAACACCATCTATTCCATGACCAAAGAGATAATAGCCTCTTACCATTATACTTTTCACATGATTGGTAAAAATAAAATTTGGTTAGTAGAAATAGCACAATTTTGAGTTTCTAGTTATGGTAAATTGTCTTTAGGAAGAATATTACATGGATCTCTAGATCACATAGTGAAAGATTGTAACATTGGAAGAATATTACATGGATCTCTAGATCACATAGTGAAAGATTGTAACATTGGAATGAAGAAAAAGTAAATACAAGATATGTTGTATGTGGTCTTAGATTAATTAATAAATTGTCATGGATATTTTATTGGAATAGTTCATTATAATAAATTTAACAAAACTTTGAAATTTGTGATATAATGGTTTATTACTTTAGATCTCAAATTTAAGATTACTAGCATAGAGATTAAAATTATGGAAAGAACTGAAATCGAAATAAAATGAACACACCATCCACACAAATGAACATGAGATGTGACTTGGGAAGTTCAATATGGGAGAAAATACAACAAGAAGGTGAGGCCTATGCCTTGCTCTTTTTTTCTACGTTATAGACTACAAATAAAAAGAAAGGAGCACTCACTATGGAGTTGCCTTAGGCACTGTGATATGAATTTATACTATAGAATAGTCTACTCCTTTGTTATGCTCCAATATCCCATTCATATACTCTCTTTTCAACTATGGAACAGTAACAAT
>ML776869.1:1291516-1303740 GCA_009831015.1 Picea engelmannii
CAATAGTAAAACATCCTGTCATCAATCATGACGCATCATCATCACGGTTAAGTGGTTCATCATCATAAAAATCCAGATCACTTGCGAGCAAGTGTCCTCAAATAATAAGTTTTGTCAGTGCGCCAGAGCGGGATGTTACACACTCCCACAATTCAAAACACCTAAGTTTTTTTACCAAGCTAAAATCCTCGCATCAACACCCTATTACTCCTCCCATATCATTTAGGAAGCTCTCAAATTTGAAAAAACATCCTAACAATTTTAATCGAGAAGATGTCTACAAACTTAATTGTTCTTGGAAGCCTATTATCGATTGTTTAAGTCAATAAGTTTTCTCCCTCATTATAATCCAATCTCCCCGCCCCCACAAACTAGATTCCTTAACTTGCTTCCCTATTTTTCTTTCCTATCTACTTCGAAATTCTAATCTCCACCCTGTATAGGTTGTGTGGGTTAGTCCAAAAATTCCAATGTGTTTCAATGGTTGATTTTGTTGCACAAAAAATGAAATGTGTTGCATATTTAGAACTATTTTGATACTAAGCATGGGAAACATGAGCAAGATGGACTTTGGTGCTTGTGTAAAAAATTCTCTACATAGAGGGGAGATGAAGTTTATGGAAAATTCCCCTATTCAAGATGGAAAATCTATATTCTAATGGTGTCATACAATAATTGAAGAGGAAAGAAGAAGGAAAGAGGAATCAATAAGGATATGACATGTACAAATAAATGTTTGGGAGATGGTTGATGTAGATCCGTCACAAGCATATCATTTCAAAACAATACATGGAACTCATGGATTTCATTTAGTTCAAAGCTTAGATAATCCCATATTCAAAATATGGACATGAAAACTCACTAGATTTTATGGACCATGTAGCAATGGTGAATGGGATGATTGTGAATCAAAGGATTGGGTTGATAAAATAGACCTGTGTGTAATTATTGACTCACCGGATTATGATAATATCTCCAATATTGTACAACCAAGTAAGTTGTGGTTGGGAATAATTGAAAATATTATGGAAATGATTTATGAGAGTTTTTGGTTTATCTATTTAGTTATACTCTCTATCTTATCAAACTCCTACACACTTGTATCTAACTATGCATTGCATTTCTATAACACACATATCCTAAGTGGTTTACCCAAAAGACACTAAATGGGGCACTTATTATTGGTTGGAATAATGCCTAAAGGGGAATAAAACCATCAATACATTATTAACTCAAGATGAATGAAATGAATTTCCAATTGGATCAATGATTATTGATTTGTAAACTGCCATGGATATTCCATTGGAACAACTTGTCACAATAGATCTTATATTATTATGAAAATACTTTATTATCAAGTTTTTTTCCTTATATATTAGATTTATTATCGCTATCTTATTGCTCAATTTTTATGAAATAAATGATATAAAAAAATGAAATACTAAGAAAATTAACACACTGTATATTGGAACATCAAGTTCTGATGATTCATCACACTTCTCCTAGAATCAGTCAGCCAAAAAATTGACCTACATATGGAAACAGTTGGTCGAGTGATCAAATAGATCTCCACACCATTCGGTCAAGTATTTGACAATTCTGTCGGTTGGAAAATATACCAGAGGTTGAATATAGTCGGTCGGTGGATCAAGTAGCCAAGCAATTGACTATGAGTTGGATGCATGGATGGTTGGGTCGAGCATCCTTGTCAAGTTGACTAGACATCGTGGATTTGATGGAGTCAAATATAATAATTGACAGTTATATGTGGACAGGATCCTCTCGATTTCAAGGAAGTTGGTTAGATATTGAATCTATAAATAGCAAACCCAATGGGTCATTATCATCATGGTGATATCGTTTTTGTGTATAATATGTCCAATATGTATTGTGATTTTGTGATCATAGTGTGTTGTGCTTAAGTGTTGTAATGGTGTCTTTAGACACCACCTTTTTTTTCTTCGAATCTTATTTCCGCTTTGATTATCTGCAATATTGTTTATCTGTTCATATCAGGTTACACCCGATCCCCAACATGATATCATATTCAATGGTTTGAAACCTCACTTGTTATCCGCAAATCTTGTTGAGTCTGATTTGTTGTGTGATTGATTCTGGGCTGATGGTTTGACGATTGTAACTTGTTGAAACATAATTGTTCTGTCTAGATATCAAATATGGCTTCAGAGACTGATCCTGTAATTCTAAATAGATAAAATTATACAATATGGGAACCAGACATGGAAATCCTACTGAAGAGTAAAGGACTGTGGTAGTATATGAAGACTGCAATTCCAAATCCAACAGATGATTAGGAAAATTTCATTGTTCATGGCAAGAAAGATGAGTTCATGTGGGTAATCAAGACCTATATCTTGTGGGAGATTCATTTTCACATAAGTGGAATCGAATTCCCTCATCAAGTCTAGAAGAAGTTGAAGTCAATATTTGACAGAGACAATGAAATCCATGTCATGTAGTTGGATAAAGAGTTGATCTCTCTCGATCCTCATTATTTTGACATAATAGAGGACTATTTGGCACATTTGAAGGGACTCTAGTTGAAGTTGGGATAATGTGGAAAGAATTATCAGAAGAAATATGAACAAATCATCGAGTTGGTCCCAATGAATTTGAGAACACCATTCGACATGTTCATTTCAATTTTTTGCATCAATTGGTAGGAATGCAAGGAAGATGGTAGTACACCTTTGAAGCTTTCTATGTTCTTTTGATTACTAATCAACATAGATTGATTGAACAAGGAAATATTGGTGGTAAACATAAATATCACTTTATCAATGGAAAGGGAAAGTCGAATCACAAGGAAAAAGGATGGTTTGATACCCCTACACAGAGACCTAGATTCCTTGACCAGAGACCTAAAGGGAAAACAGATGCACCCTGTCAAATTAGAAAGAAGAAGACATGTCCGTACTATGGAAATACTGAACATATGGAGAAGGTTTGATACAATAAGAGAGGCTATTTAGAGAAGGTTAAAGACCATGAAGGAGATGTGTTGGTTGTTCATTGACTTCCTGATAATTTCAACTTCCAATTCAAAAATTATCAAGCCTCGTTGTCTCATTCTACGTAGAAAAAATGGGTAGTCGGCTCTAGGTGCACTCATCATATGGATAAGGATGCTTCCTTGTTCATGTCCTTGATTGAAGTCAAGGAGAGGAATATTTATGTTGTGGATGATTTTTTTCTCGATATTGCTGGTCAGGGTGATGTTTTTCATCGACATGGGATAATTGTCAATGTTTATCATGTGCCAAATATCAGTACCAATTTGTTGTTTGTTGCTTAGTTAAAACATACAGGTAATATTGTATAGTTTTGGATAGATCAGGTCTTTTTTCTAGATTTGTAGAAAGGTTAGTTGATTGTCACTACAGGGTTTCTTGACCCAAATGATGGTTTGTAAATTTTGTGACATGACACAACCCAACACCGAACCAACTTCTCTTGTTGCTCACATTGATGAGTGAAGTCAAAATTTGCATGAACGACTCAAACATCAAAATTATTGAAGTATGTAGTTGATGTAAACTCATAAAATGGTTGTTGGTCTACCTAAGGTGTTTCCCTTGAAGGAGTCTATAAAGGTCGTGTGCTTGGAAATCATTATTAGGAACCTTTTAACTCTAGAAAAGTGTGACGAGTACAGAACCTCCTAGAGATGGTTCATAGTGATGTCTGATACATCAATATACCTTCCATGGTAAGTGAAAGGTATATTTTGACTTTCATTATTGATCTCTTTCATTTCACTTGGGTCTATTTTCTAAAGAATAAGAATCTTGTCTTTGAAAAGTTCAAAGAATTTAGAGCCTTTTCTTAAAAGCAATGTGGTCAACCCATCAAGTGCCAGATATCAAACAATGGTGGTGATTATTTCAATTGACCTTTTAAAGAATACATGGTCTGATTGGGTGTTGACTGGAAATGGTTGGTTCCTCACCCATCTCAGCATAATGGCGTCACAGAATGAAAAAATGGATATTAGTTTAAATGGCTAGATGCCTTTTGCATGCCAAAGATCTACCTCCTCACTTATGGGATGAATTTGTATATTGTGCAAATTGTTTTCTCAATCACATATCAACTCAAGGTGTTCCTTCAGTGAATTCAATTGAACAATGGTGTGGAAAGAATCCTTCATTTGACCACCTCCATGAGCTTGGATGTGTTTCCTAGGCTCATATTTATGATGATTGCATAAATAAGTTAGATGCAAAGAGTCATTATTGCATCATGATGGGATACTATGAAGAGTCTAAGGCCTATCAACTATTTGATCTTGTCAAATGAAAATCATTATCAAATGGATGGTTTGATGAGAAGTATTATGGAATTAAGTTGTTTAATGCTTCCTTTAGATTTTTGCAGGATGATCACTTTGATGTTGTTTTTTACTCTAGTTCCAGTGTTCCATTTTTCAATCCTTTGACTGGACAATCAAAATCTATTCCTATTTCGACTAGAATGTCGATCTCTAAGTCAATTCATCTGTTGATATCTATTTAGAATTGTCCACCATATTTGTTGACTGAAATTGTTCCAAATTTTGATCAACCTTCTATAGTGAACAACAATTCACCTGTTTCTTGTCTACCTGGATGGGTTGCCAATACAATTGAAGCTGTTGAACCTGATGTCGATGATATTTCCTTCGGACGACAAAATCGAAGTCAAAATAAACACGCCAAAGTTGCATTTATGACTCGTGTACTTGAAACTTCTAATCTTGTTTCCTAATCTATGATGAAGGATGACCTGAATGGGAATAGGTTATGCATACAAAAATTGATTCTTTGTCGAAGAATCACACTTGGGACTTAGTTCCCTGATCAGAAGGAAATAATGTTGTGAAGTGTCAATATGTCTACCAGAACAAATTTACCTCTGAAGGTGTTTTTGAGTGACATAAATCTTGCTTGGTTGCAAAGAGATTTTCTCAACAAGAAGGTATTGACTACATAGAGACCTTTTCCCTTGTTGCAAAGATTAAGTATGTTCAATTGATTATTTTCCTTGCTACTTGTTTTGGATGGAATATCCATTAGATGGATGTGAGGAGCACCTTTTTCATGGAGACATATATGAAGAAATATTTATGGAACAAATTCCTAGTTTTGTGATAGATTCTAACCTTGTTTGTTGACTTAAGAAGTTTGTTTATGGTTTGAAACAAGCTCCCCAAGCTTGGTATGATAACATTGACAATTTATTTATTCAAATTGGTTTCGAACGTTGTGAATATGATCACAACTTGTATGTACTCCATACCAATGGAGACACTTTGATTGTTGTTGTATATGTTGATGACATTATCATTACTGGAAATAAAAATGATCTCATTCTTAGATTGAAGAAAAAACTTGTTGACTCCTTTGATATGACAAATCTTGGTACTCTGCATTATTTTTTGGGTCTTCAAGTATTACCACTATGTGATGGTTTTTTCACTTCTCAATCTAAATATGTAATGGATATTTTGAAACATTTTAAGATGGTCAATTTTAAGCCTTGTGCTACTCCTTTTCAATATGGAGTCAATCTCACCAAAACTTATCAAACTCCCAAAGTTGATGCTACACTTTATCGACAACTTGTCTGCAATCTCAATTATCGTACTCATAGTCAACCCGACATTTCCATTGCTATTAGTGGGGTTTCTTGGTTTATGTAGGACCCCAAAGAAAGCTACTAGAAAAAAATCAAATTAATTTTATGTTATCTCAAGGGTACCACTCATTTTGGTATCAAGTATTGCCAAAGTTCATATGTTTTGGTCGTCTTCACCTAATTAGACTAAACTAGCGATAGTGATGATTGGAAGTCCACTTATGGCTATGTGTTTTGCCTCAAAATTGAACTATTGGTGTGGTTGTGCAAGAAGAAATGGGTAGTCTCCTTGCCACCTACAAAAGAAGAATATTGTGGTACCATTCATGTAGGCACAGAGGCAATTTGGATCCACCAACTTTTGGGTGAACTTGACTTCCATGTTCATACCTCGACTACAATATACTATGATAGTCAAAGCTCCATACACATTTCTGAGAATCATGTTTCCCACAGTAAGATGAAGCATGTTGAGCTCCATGCTCACTATTTGAGACAGTTGGTTCATGAGAACATTGCCTCTCTTGAATATTGTAGAATACATGGCCAGGTAGTTGATATATTCACTAAGCATTTATCTAAAGCTTTATTTATCAAGCTCTGCATGTTTCTTGGAATTCAAGAAGCTCCAATTATGGGGAGGTGTCATGCTGGTATAAATTCACCTCATGAATCCATAGATTCGTTTGTTGATGGGGGGGTGTTGGAACATAAAGTTCTAATGGTTTGTCACACTTCTCCTAGAATTAGTTAGTTGGGTGGTCGAACTACATCTGGAAATAGTCGGTTGAGAGATAGACCAAATCTCTACATCATTTGGTTGAGTAGTCGACAATTCTCTCAATTGAATAGTCGAAAAACAACTGAAGATATTTTGTCGGTGGATCGATTACCCGAGAAATCGACTATGAGTTGGATGCATGGATGGTTGGGTCAAGCATCCTTGTCGAGATGACTAGATAGCATGGATTTGATGGAGTCAACTCTAACAATTGACGATTATATGTGGAAAATATCCTCCCGATTTCAAGGAAGTTAGTTAGATCTTGAAGCTATAAATAGCAAACCCAATGGGTCATTATCATCATGGAGATATTGTTGTTGTGTACAATATGTCAAATATGAATTGTGATGTTTTGATCATAGTGCTCTATGATTAATTTTTGTAACGGTGTCTTTAAACACCACCTTTTTTATCTTCAAAATCGTATTTCCTCTTTGATTATTTGCAGTATTGTTTGTTTATTCATATCAAGTTACACCCAATCCCAAAAACCATAAACACAAATGAACACAAGATGTGTCATAGGAAACCCAATATGGGATAAAACCCATCTAGAAGGTGAGGCTTATGCTCGACTTTCTTTTCTTTAGTAATGAAATGAAAATATAAAGAAAGGGGAACTTACTTTGGAGTTGCCTTCGAAATTGTGACTTGAATGGTTGCTACATAATAATATTATTCCTATAGTATGCTCTCAAATCCCAATAATATATGATCTAATCAGATATGGAACAAATACAATGCTAAAAGAATGGAACCCATTTCTCTTCCTAGTGGCCTAGTATTTAACATAGCCTGATAGTCATCTAGGGTTAGGGTTTTTGCATTTCTCAATCCTCAATTAATGGTAGGTTTTRGACCTTMTAGAATATTATTGAAAGYACATAKATGGATATCCCCACATGTGTTAKTAATTGGGGTTGACATGGCATCCACTTAGTACCATGGTGGTCAACAAGGTTGGTCAACTTGTAGGAGGCATAACTTCTGCATACAAACCCTGATTGAGGTGATTTTTGTACTGTTGAAAAGGTATTGAWGTGTATAATAGTTTATAGRGATTGAKATATATGRWTAMAWWWDTTTTACCYCAAATAATACCATTTTATACCTCAAAATGGCTMTAGAAGGTGCCAAACCCCAAATCTCCAAACTAGGACCTATCGCTAAAATGGACCATGCAAGCCAATTACTCTAATTTTTCCACCCAAAATGTACCAAGATAGATGAAAAATTACATAATTATACAATATATATGAATTATTAAGGATGAATACATTAAATTGGACAAAAACTAAATAAATACTAGTCGTTATGTATTCATGGATTATAGACCAAGTGAATTGTTTTATCACTTTACAAACTCAGTCATTGTTACAAACATCCAACTACACAAAATGTCTAGAAAGAAATCATGAAAGTTACAGTAATTCATACCTCATTCAAAGCATGTGAAATTTATGGAGACCATTAGTAATAGAGATGATCCACAAGGTCTACTTGAATAACCTCAATTAATTATATAGAAGAGATTAAATGATAGGCTTAAAATAATGTTCATATTGAGGTACATGTATTGTTTGTTATTTTTTCAATGCATTTACATATGACTAACATTATGTTATAGAGTCATATACCACTATACATGTATATGATGACTCATTGGCCTATGTTATATCCCTTTCCATGCTTGCAGGACTTAAATCGCATTTTTTCCTCCTTAAAAACTTATTTTAAAACCCAATTTATCAAAGTGTACGTGACTTTCCTTAAATCAAATCTCATACATACGTGGTATCCATATTAGAAACTTGCATACATGCTAATTATGGCTAAAAAAATTATAATCCTTATTAATGTATTTCTGGCTAGTACCCATGAGGCTCCCTTATTTATATATTGTGGTCATTATAAGAATTTAGGGTAGGTTTCACTACGCCTGCATAATGCATCTATATTTACCAATCACGATTACACCATAGGGTCAATCCCACTCGTTCACAACATCACTCCCTCAAAGTTTCTTTGTAAGTGTTGTTTACGAATGGTATATCTTACCTCTTCATGAGTGTCCTAGTTAGTACCTCACTAGCCATTTTGACATTCATGCTACATTTTTCATAGCTCAAAATATTTGTTTAGTACTATCATGACTTTGCGATGAAGCCTCATTTCTTATTCTCAAATTTTTCTGGCCAATCTACCCATAGAGCTTCCAAACTTTTGTGTTAATATGTATTTACATTTCATATTAACCAATTGCACTTTTCAGGCCCAATTTAGGCTTCAACTTGCTATTGTATAAGCCAATTGTATGCATTCTTGAATAGTCAGCAGCCTTGCAATATTTTTCCTTTGCAATTTGACGCCTTTATCCTTCAAGGAGGAATAATTACCCCAAACATCCATATCCTACACGTGTTTCCTTTCATTGAGAATGTAGGTATGTTCCTTGCACTTGTATATAGTCTGCTCACCCACAATGCTCGTTTCCTCCACTATACTATAATATTCTTTTATTCATTTTTAGGCTTTATAATATGAAAAAGACAAAAAAAAAAAAAAAGGATGGGAATGAGTCCAAATCTTTTGTATATGGAAGCTACTTGTGTCTCCCTTGAACAAAACACAATCTTATGAGTCTTCATCTCATTGTTTGGTTTATTATGGCTGTAGGAGGCCCTTTTCTCATTTTTGAGATGAATCTCCTTTGGTTGGTTATTCTTCCAGTCATATGGAGCATCTGTTAATGTCTTCTATGTAACAGATGTATCCTAGTTCATAGTCCATGCTTCCTGAGTCACATTTTTTGTCGTGTCTTTGTTCAAGGGAAGTCAACCTATGTTATCCACTTTGCAGAAACCTTGTCTTTTCAAGTCAGCCTTCTAGTGTGAGTCAAATACTTCTTAGTTTCACAAGTATCTTAGTATCCCACTTGTGCTAATATAGAAGGTCCCCATTGAATTCTTGTTGGCAGGTCTGATCTTATCAACTTCGACACATTTCTCTTAAAGTAGGACCTAGATTTTCACCCTAGGCCTATTTCCATCATGGATAGGTAACCTTGTGCTCATCAGATGAAAAACCATCATTGGTCGTTGACTAAGTGGTTTTTCTTGTGTTCGATCTCAACCCCAATCATCACACATAGGGATTTGTTCGATACCTTGGTTTCCATTTGACCACATTGGTGGATTCCTCATCTTTGTCAGTAGTCTCTATTATTGGCTACTATTCAAAGAGTATTTATCGTATTCTATTCCATCTAGTGCATTCTGAAGTCATACCTTGGTGTGGTCCTTACAATATTTTTTGTCCAAGTCCTTCCAAATATTTGGCCTTCTGATACTCTCCGTGTTGGATGATGGGGGATGTCTTAAGTCCCTCCTTCCATCAGATCTCTTCCTATCAACATCAAAACATCTTGATCTAGGACAGGGATCTAGAGTTTTTATTAGTACCTTGGGGCTCGCAATCATCAGTGGTAGGTTCCCTCATTATTGATAATTCGAATACATCAATGTACTCTGCTCGATAGATTCTATTAGGTGTTTGAAATCAGATCATCTATTCACACTTGTTATATTGTACTAGGTACCTTGACACCCATTATCATCATCGGTGGGTTGTCTCTCATTTGTTAATGGTATACATCAATGACTGGTAATCAAACAATGTCTCACTATGTTCGACTTCAACTCCTTTATTCACATAGTGCATACTCGTACCACGATGGTTAGATTGAATACTTCGAGTGATGTATGAGCATCACATATTTTGTGCTCCTACCCGACTTGTATTTATTACAGTACCACCCTCACAACCATTGTTACTTGTAGAGGATCAATCTGTTCACTTGGCTAGAGATATCCTCTGATTTGATCCTGAAACATAGCTCTACTATGTATCTCTTCATGGCTACGATCTACATTTGCATGGATCCACTATGTATCTCTTCATGGCTACGATCTAAATTTGCATGGATCCACTGTGTATTTACTCATGGCCATGATTTTTTCTTTTATATATCAAACGAATCCACTGTGTATATTTTTCATGGCCATGGACATTAGTTATATTTATATTATTCATGGATTTGCAGTGTACTTGATTAGCGACCATTCTTACATCACACTCAAGCATGGGAATTCTTGACTTGAGAAGAGAGTATCTTACTTGTTTCTATTGTAGGTACTTTTCCAGGACTAGTCTTCAACCAATCCTACCCAATCGACTATCTCATGACTTTTTTAATGTATTTCTTCCATCATTTTCCCTTATGACCTCACACATTAGGGGGGATTTTTTATAGTGCCATTTACCACTATACATGCATATGATGACTCATTTTACTATGTTACATCCCATTCCCTGCTTCCAGGACTTAAATCCCCCTTTTTCCTAACAAAATTTATTTAAAAGCCCCATTTATCAAAGTGTACGTGAATTTCCCTAAAGCAACTTGTGTACATACGTGAGTTCCATGTTAGAAACCCACGTACATGTTAATTTTGGTTCAAAAATATATAATCCCAACATTTTGGATGGATTTTACGGGTTTTTTCATTCCCTAACTTCCTAAAGCCCATATGTTGGTTGTGGAGCCTGATTATCTTCTTGATTTAGAGGTCTTTTACTTTCAGCTGTGTTTATACCCCATGAAGTATTTACACCCCAGAAGTATGTACACTCTTCCACGTGGGGGAGTGCAGAGGAGGGGTACCCCCTCTGAGGGGTCTGGGGGCAAGCAGTCCCCCAGCGGGGGTTCGGGGGCGAAGCCCCCGAAGAAAAAATTGCCTTCTAAAAGTATATTGTAATTTCATTGTAAATCTAGACCGTTCATTATAAGGTCGCAGATCTAACGATAGAGATTATGTTAGGGTTTTTTTCCCTAGAAGGAAACCCTCTTTTATGAGGGAAATGTATTGCGGCTATGTATGTTGGTGAGTATTGTATTCTGTGAGAGGAGATTGTGAGAGAAAGAAGAGGAAGTTACAGCGGGTTTTGCTGTAGGTTGTATCCTTTCATTTTGCTGGATAATAATAAAGAAAGGACCTGGCAATTTCTCTGGTGGACGTAGCCCACACTGGGTGAACAACGTAAATCTGTGTCTCTCTTGTATTATGTATCTTCTGTGTTTTTTTTCCACATTTTTTTTATTTTATTGCTCCGTGGTCCTGTTTTTCTAACAACTGGTATCAGAGCGTAAGGTAACTCGCAGGAAAAGAGGGTTCCTGGTTCGAGTGGGAGAAATGTCGGAAGATGGAAAGTTTAGGGTCGAGAAATTTAACGGCCAAAACTACCAGTTATGGAAGATGCAGATGGAAGATTATTTATATCAGAAGGATCTATTCCTACAATTCAGTAGAGTAGCAAAGAAGTCGGCGGCCATGAAGGACGAAGAATGGGAGATTCTTGACAGAAAGGCTCTAGGAACGATATAGCTGAGCCTGGCAGCGTCGGTGGCTTTCAATATCTCGAAAGAAAAGACAATGAAGGGTTTGATGGACACGTTGGCCAAATTGTATGAAAAACCCTCGGCGTCCAATAAGGTATTTCTAATGAAGAGATTATTTAATATGAAGATATTGGAAGGTGGGTCTGTTGCAGATCATTTAAATGAATTTAGTACGGTTACTAATCAGCTAAGTTCTGTAAATGTGGACTTTGATGATGAGGTTAGGGCTCTTCTAATCTTGTGCTCATTGTCAGAAAGCTAGAATGGCTTGGTCATGGCTGTAAGTAACTCTGTCTCTGGTTCAAATACTTTAAAATTTGATGATGTTGTTGGTGTTATCCTTAG
>ML776869.1:1314883-1330839 GCA_009831015.1 Picea engelmannii
TTTCAATGGTGTCATCCTCCCTATGTAGTCAAATAGGTTAAATGCATGTCCCATCAAGTTTTGATCCCCATATTCAAAGGTTGTAAATGTTTTTGACCTTGAGATCATGGAAGTTTGTGAGTTATAAATGATCTCTATTTGACTTATTCACATAAATTCCTTTTGAACGTTGGTGTCAAGTTCTTAATTGACTTATAGTGTGTAGCTCATTATTATGAGTACAATTACATTGAAAGTTAAATAAAAGAGTCATGAATAAAAGGTTTAAAGTTGCAAGTTCAATAGTAGAGTTATGAGAAGTTGATTTGAAAAATATATATATATGAAGATGTGAGAACATTAATAACTTAGTGAATGAAGAGGGAAAGGAATGGTATTTTCATAAATTCAATTATTTTAAAGTTTCCATCATTGAGAGGAATGATTATTAGGAATCATGCATGCTTTGTTATTGAATATTTTATTTCTTTAAACCCTAGGTAACTGGATTCTTGTTCGTTGGGCGATAATAATTTTATGACCCACACCCCATCCATCATGGAAATGAATTTTGTATATGGTGAGGAGCACCCCATCCATCCCATGACTTAGATCTATGAACCATAAATTTTCTTGGACTCATGACATCAAATTACATTTAGGGAAACCCCTATCATGTGATTCCATGGATTGGATCTTGTTTTATTTGATGATTCATGTAACTAGGGTCTTTCTCAATAAGAGAATGCATTTTTTCATTCATAGATCAATTTTTGAAAACTTTTCTTTGGGAGCATGTGGGAAACTCACATAAAATTTACCCAAGAAAACTTACAAGATATCACAAAACACAATTGTATGGCTCGGTTTTATTTTTATGCCATGGCACCAATTTTCCGTGTGCCCATGAATGGATCTAGAAAGTGAGTTGCAACTAGACATAAAACAAAAATTGAGACTCATATCTATGAACTATTGATTATTTTGGAATCATGAAATTGGATTACAACTATCAGCTCAAAACTTATTATATTCAATGATTTTTGCATTAAAGGGTCAACTTTTGAAAACTCTACCCCAAGAACATGTGGAAAGTGTGCTCATGTTGGCCTTACCCAAGAACACTTGCCAAAACTTGCAACATTGAATTCATCTACTTGGTTTTGTTTTTATGCCTCGGGACCAATTTTGGCATATTTATTTGAGATGCTTAACATAAACAAAATTGGGGGCACAAAATGAAAATGGTGCATCAAAAAGACATTCCATTAGTTGTAGCATGTCTATTTCAATGGGGTCATCCACCCTATGCAATCAAATAGGTCAAATTCATCTTTTGTTGATTTTTCACCCCTAGATTCAAAGGTTGTAAGGGTTTTTGACCCCCAACTGTTGGATCACCAATAGGGGGGCTGAATCAGTAATAGATATTTTTAATGCTTTTAACCACAATATGCAAGTGTTATTTATATTTATGATCAATATAGAATTATCATCCAATAAGTGCAGAGTAAATAAACCATGAACACATGAACAATCATACACATACACAGTACACCAATATTTTTACATGGAAACCCAATACGGGAGAAAACCACATAATGCTTTTTCTTATATGCATTTAAGAATTACATTCATTGGAAGCACCAACTTCCTTTGTTCTCCATCTACAAATGGAAGGAGGCTCTTAACCCCTATATTTTCATGCTACAACCACAAGGAGGCTACAACCCCCTATGTTCTTCGGCTATAATCAGAAGGTGGCTACAACCACCTATCCTTGCCCCATCTCGCCGCCCTGAAATATAAGTGTCAAATGAAGAAACCACTACCACACTGTCACTATGAGATATACCACTATAAACCTATACCACTGACCTGTAGTCAACCTGTACTACTTCCCTACAATCAACATGTACCCCAACTGAGCCTATACCAACCAAAAATAATAGATACATGACCTATCTATTTTGCAGTGTGCATATGTATGCTCCCTATCTATATTGTATGTCGTGTATGTACGCAACCTATCTGTACTGCAACTTGCATATGCGTTCTGAAAACAATGTTTTCTCTCTCTCAAAAATATGACCCTATTTAGCCTATGTCACATCAACCTGCAACCTATCACTATGTCCAGACTATAACTGTGCCCTATGCATACATCCTCATACATATCCCTTAACCAAATGTATCTATATCTCTCTAGTCATGTGCCATACAAGTATGTGTAATCATGAACAAGCATAATAACCCTCACATGAACTAGACATCAAACCCTTACTGATAAACACCCTTTAAATACATCAACCACTTCACAAATACAAGATCTCAACCATGTACCATAAAAACCTTTAACCATATGACAAGAAGTACAAGATGTGCCTCAACACTAACAAGATGTATCAATGATAAATATTGATTATATGAACATTGTATTTTAGTATATTTCACTTATATAGAAAGTCCCATGCAACCACTAATATCTCTAGGGAAAATCCTCAAACCCCATAACTATTTTTCAGGTAGAAAACAAAATTCAACTACTCATAGAAATAAGACATACCATTTGAACCAATAGATAGATTTGATGTACCTGATTACTGTAGACCTTCTTGAGACCTTGCTTTCAGACTCTAGAGACCTAACATCTTCATCTTCTTAAGTTTTAGGCCTTTACCCTCATGTACGCACCCTATTATACTGTTATCCCACGTACATACACACCCTTATCCACTGCAGCCCGCGTACACCTAAAAAACTAGGGTTTTTTTTTCAGTATTTTCCGTAATTATGAAACTTTCGTCGTCAACCCTTCATGCTACCTCAGACTTGTGAAACTTTAGATGTATCAATGAGTACTTACAATAAACCTTACACAATAATAGATATTCAGTGTGCTCAATAGGTGCTAATAGGAGCTCCTTTCTCTCTTATTTATACTTCCATATAACTTCCTCAAGGGGTTACCTTCTAACCAACTTAACCCAATTTCCTTATTTTAGGGATAACCCACTTCTAACCACTTATCCACTTATAACCCACTTTGCCACAAATAGTAAATTTTCCACTTCTATTTGCAACTAATTTATTTTTAACTAGTCAACTTCTTCTAGGAGCTTCTAGAATAATTTTGACTTCTTTGACTTCTAGATAACTCATGAGGGTTCTCCAACTTCACAAGGACATAAATCTCTAACCGTGAGGAGTTATGTGACGTTCCACATAACTCTCTAACAGTGAGGAGTTATGTGACGTTCCACAAGATAACATAAAAACTCAAGGTACTCGTTGAGGTATAGGAGGTCTCATCACAAGCCAAACTATTATTACCATGGGCATGTAGCGATATGAAACTACCACCTATCTAGCCATCAAACCAGGGTAGTGGCTCTTGGTGGCATAAACAAGATAAAGGGGATCTCCTGACGATCCAACCTTCTCATTTCCGTGAAATGTTTGTGGATAACACTATCACCTCTAGTCATCAAGCCATGACAATCGTCCTCAACTATTTCCTTGAATCGCAAGAGAAAAAGATCAAAAGAAATAAGATAAGAGTAAAAGGAAATGAATGGGATAGGAAATAATTTCATTCATGACATGGTGCATCTCTCCCTCCACAAAGGTACCCACATGTAAGACTCCACATTTGCATGTTATCACATGCACCCCATGCCAAAATATTTACCCCATGCCACCTCATACACTCACATGACTTTGACTAGACTAAACCTGGGAAACACCCCAAACTTAAGAGAGGTTAGCCCAATAGGACACTCTGAAACCCTCTCCAAACCTAACTTTTCAAATTGTATAACGTCTTTGAGTGATTTTTTGGGGTTAAGGGGGGTTTGATGCACATGTTCAGGTAATTTAATTATTAGATGTGATTTACATGCTATTATCCTTTTGACTTATGAACCCCTAGAGCGCGTACTTGTTGTTACTAAAGGACCTTTCCCATTGGACAGGTACACATGAGGGAATGATTAGCTTGGACCTTCATGGGGGCTCAAATCCCACAGATGGATGTTGAAACCCCAACTAGGGGTAATAAGAGATTGAATATTTGCACTAGATGAAGGAAGGACGTTTCCTTTGGAGGCACTATAGCAGGCCTAGATGGACAAGTTCCACCCCTCTTCACTTGGAAGATGGCCTTGAAAGGCATAAATACCACCCACCTAGCCCATTACATCATCCTTTGGGGGATGGGGTTTCTTCGAGGTGATGTTCTGGTGAAAGAAGGATACTTGGCACATGGAAGTTGATGGTATGATTAGGCCTTGGGGCGGCCAACGTTCCACTTTTCAGGGATGGACATCCCCCATTGGAGCTCAAAGTCACCCTAGAAAGGTCATGACATCACCCTACTAGGGTTTATTTATGTAATTTTGTTTAATTTTGTAAATTAGGGAAAATTGATCAAGTCGTCCCTGTAGTTATGAAAAACAATTAATTTTAGGGTAAATTGTGTATAAATAAACAAAAAGTGACATTCATTTTCATCACAACTTGTCCTTGGAGACAAGGAAGACTGAAATTTGCACCCCTCTTGGGTTATTGTCTGAAATAAGGAGGCACCACTCTTGTTTAAGGCTTATCTTTGCAACTTGGATCATTTTTTGGAGTTTTATGGTGATCTTGCATGGTATATTGATGATTATTCTTGGTGCAAGTAAGTATAATATGCATTTTGTCATCTATTGAATGGTTTATTGCATGGTTTTATTTGCTCATACGATATTATGAAATCACATGGTGTATTTAATGCTTCAAGTAAGAAACTTAAGATGCTACTTTCTTACTTTTGTATTTGCCAAGCTTTCACTAAATTGATCTAGTAACTAGTGAGCCCTAGGAGAGAAAGGATCTAGGGCCTAGAAGTTCCTACACCCTAGCACTTTGTTTCTTGAGGTCCAAACTCTAGGAGGATTTAAGTTGTTATTCTTCCTAGAATGTTTCCCTCTTAGAATTTTGTGTATTATCATTAATTAGCAGCCTTAGAAGAAGTCGTCATCTTTGACTCCATTACCCTAGAATGGAACTAGTCATCCTCCTTTTACCTTTGACAAGGATCATCAACTTTTAAGCTCAATTCCCTACTTGATACTCTACTAACCTTAACTAACTTGCTAACCTAACCTAGAAATATTAACATCCAAGTTGTTGTTTTCATAATCACTACTACAACTATCATTTTGTAGCCTATATCAGCCTACTAACCATCTAAGTAATCCTAGAATTTGTATAAGGAAAGGTACTATCAATAAGTGTTAAAGTGTGTGTTTAATTGCCTTCATGAAGTGCATTTTTGAAGCTTAATTACTGTTGTCATTAATCTGATTTGTTATTGTTACATTTAACTTTGACAACCTGTTTAAATCTAATTGTTGGTTGATATATTTAGAGAACTCACATAAGACAAAGTATTATCATTTGATGCTTTTAATACTTGTTCACATTGTCTACATAAGTGAGTTCTTGTTGATATAAATTGCAGTTGTATGATTTACTTATTGCTATCATCTATTTGGCATTCATTGCATACACAGACTGCTAGCATATATTTGCAAGTTTACTTTCTTGTTGAATCATCATTAACATTTGTTACTTTCTATAACATTTATTGTTGTCTTGGTTTAGGGAAGGTGCACTTTATTCTCCTTTGCTTCATTCAACAAGACTTAAAACCTTATTTGAGCGACCTAGACAGAGAGCGGTAGTTTAGCTTGTCCTCTTCCCTTCCTCAAAACCCTTAGGTCTTGGGACGTCTCCCTTGGAGTAGGTATTTTCCTTCTCCTAAATAGAAAGGGGTACCCTGTTGAGGTGATAGTGACAAGATTACCCCCGTGTTACGCCAATATCGACCTACTTGCATTTAGGATTTGGGAAATTATACATTGTGCTATAACATTTTTGGTGCCATTTCCAAGGAACATCGAGTCAATTTTCCTCGAATGACTCTTTTTCGATAAGCCTTTTTATCAAATCCATTCAATTTTCAAAGACTACCTAGAAACTCCACTAATGGTGATTCCCTCTTTTCCCTTTGATAATCCCTAAAAGGATTATCTGGTGACTCCAGTAATGATTAATCCAAACATGGATTCTCAATGAGACCGAGGTAATTTTAAACCCTTGGATATGAGTGAAATACTAGGGTATCCCCGACAAATGCCTCCAAGGTATGTAAAATATCTCCCTAGATTCACTGGTAATGATGGGGTTAGGGCCAAAGATCACATGGATAATTTTGGGCTTTGTTTCAACTCCACCCTATCAGTGATGATGTTGAATATTTGGAAATGAAACTTTTCTCTGCCACTCTTCATGGAAATGCTAGGAAATGGTACGATGATCTCCCTGATGCTAGCATCACATCTATGGACCAATTAGAAGAAACCTTGCTCAAGAAATGGGGTATTAAATTAGAATATATCCACATGATAATAAAAATACATGAATGTATGAAACAAACTAAGAACGCGACTGCCAAGGAATTCCATACCAGGTTTGAGAATTTTCTACAACAAATTCCTAGAAGCCATCATCCTAAAGATGAGTACCTCATTTACCTCTATACCAATGCACTCTTAGTGCAATTAGTATTTCTCCTCAGTGACAAAGGGACAATAACAATCCAAGAATCTTATCACATGGCTATACAAATCAAGGAAAATATCTCCTTATTCAAGGGAGAACACCTCTTTACTCCATAAATCAAAGTTGTTGACACCAAATATACCCCAGATACTCTTAGTCTAGAGAGATCAACTTCCCTTGATATATTTGTTAGTAAATTCCAAGAAATATGGGAACAATTCATTGAACAACAAGAGTTTGAGGAGAATGATCCTAATGAAGGTTACCAATCCCATGAGGAAGAGAAAGAATATGATCCTAATGAAGGTTACCAATCCCATGAGGAAGAGAAAGAATTTACTCATGCTTTTACCAAGGATAATGAGGACCTGGTTGAAGAGCGAGAGACGAAAGATATCAAACATGATGATGAAGTATTAATGTGTTCTCCTCCCTCTGATGAAGCCATCTGAAATCCTATTCCTCCTACACAAGAA
The DNA here is from genome assembly GCA_009831015.1 of Picea engelmannii. Classification (NCBI taxonomy): domain Eukaryota; kingdom Viridiplantae; phylum Streptophyta; class Pinopsida; order Pinales; family Pinaceae; genus Picea; species Picea engelmannii. Next base: position 1,321,948 of record ML776869.1, read on the forward strand.
GAAGAGGATGAGGTTAGTCACTTTTCTTTTCAGGTTTTTGATGATCCCTATTCTATGATTCAGAAGGAAAAGAAGAAAGGGAATCCTTCGACGAGCTAGATCCTCCATATTATTAAGTTGAATATGTAGGGGCAAGTCATGAGGACGAGCCACTGATTCCTACTCTTCCATTTTATGAATTCATCCAAGTCTTCGAATCTCCTGCACAAGAAGAAATTAATACGGTAATTTGTCTCCCTTTCCAAGATTTTGAAGATTCTTTGTTTTGTGATTTGGAAAGTGAAGAAGTGTTAGAGGAGTCCTTGGATGTTTTAATCCCTTCGTGTTATGATAAAGGTAATGGCATGTTTGATAATATTAATGAGTTCATACATGTCGGGAAACTTAAATGGGATGTGATTGGGTATGATATGGATCCCATTTACGACATTGAGGGACATTTCCAAATGTTTCCTTTACAACTATCATATGAGGTTACTACTAATTTTGACATTTGGCAGCAAGGAGATGATGTAGTTACAGATGTTTTCCAAGCACCCAAGGGTGACCTAGTTCTATGTTCTCCTGATGATTTTTAGTCATACCTTGAGGATTTTGATGATTATTATTTTGAACACTTGGATTTATTCTATGAAGAATATTATCAACCACCATTGTGCTCAATTTTTGATAAGGGTGAGGACGTTGCTCTCCTAAAGCAGGATACTTGTGGAAATGTTGTCCATCTCCCTTCGATTAATTTACCTCATTATGTCACTAAGGATACAGTTAGGGAACATGTCTCTTATATCAAGTTTTCTCTAGGGCGAATATTTTTATTATAATTCAAGGGTAGGTTGAATACCTTAAGAAGAAGTTTATTATCTCATTATTTCAGCTTCCCCTTAAGAAATTTTTAATCGTCCTCTAGATTTTTGTTTGTCCCTTCTTAGACTTCAAGGATTGATGATGTCCAAGGTAGTTAACCTTTAGACTCTTTGAGTCATTATTTTGAGCCTTTTATATTTCATGATTCATTTCTGAAATGGATTGAGCACTTTCCTAGAAGTGTAACTTGGGATAATTTTGTCCCTCCCTCCCGCTTCCATGAGCTAGAATTTACGATTTCCTATGATATGATGCATGTTCTAACTCATGTTATTTTTTTTCTTGAGTTGTCATTGTCTTGGTTTATGATGAAGCACATAGGAAGGTATTATGATGTATTGCTAGGATGGTTTCACTGGTTATATTACTACACCTGGAATTCAACCAAAAGGTAAGCAAAGTTAAGTAGGAATTTGCATCCATGTACATACCATTGCATATCATTCTAGTATATTTATAATTGCATTTACATATTTTATTTACTCAATTTGTATATATGTATGCTTGTAATCATATGTTAGACTAGAGATGATTTTATTTGTTTATTTTATCATATATGGATAAGGGGCGATATCACCACCCTAAGGATTGATAATGTCGTTTGTTGAGATTTAGCAGGCACAGGTCATACCAGAGATGTTGAGGTTGTCATGTGATCTATGGTGAGAACATGTCCCCGAGGTGGAGCCAAATGTTTTCTCCTAGCCTAGCAATAACTAAGGATATGACGTCTCGAGGCCCACAAATCCTAGACATGGAGTACTGAGAGCCAGATGACTTTAACATGGCCTCGGAGGGCCCCTCTTTTCTTCAGTGTAGTCCACGTATCACCAACAATAGTATCCATCACACTAGCCTGGTACTGAAGTAAGTGATTCTTTCTCCATGAGGTAATGATTCTGGCTATCATGGTATGTATCACTCTAATTTTTGAATCACTTGAATATGTTGTATTTAATCCTTCTTCATTTCATGATGTTTGCTTGGAAATTATTCTCTTTTCCTCGTTCATACCTGGAAGGGTGACATGGTGCCCTAGTAAGTTTATTTCCCTGTAGGATGGGTTAATACTGGGTGGATCTATGAAAATTAATCCTCAGTTCCCTCCATACTTACCACTTTCCATATTTATTCTGTTGGACCAGTCAGACTAACTAAGAGGGGGGGGGGTTGAATCAGTTAGTAACAAATTTTACTGATTTTAATTCTTTTAACACAATCTTCTTCTTGAATTATAAATGACTTATCTCAGCAAGTATGTAAGAATAAACAATTTGGTATATCAAATAGACAGTGACACAATAATTTCATGAGGAAACCCATAAAGGGAAAAACCTCTTCTTCTTTTGAATGTAAGACAAGAACCAAATTTTCTTTACATTAAATTTTGTCTGAGCAACTACTCAGATGAGGCTGCAACCTCAATATGTTCAGCACCAACTGAAAGACAACTTCTACTACTTGAATGCAAGCTTCAACTTGCAATGAGACTGGCAGTCTCCCTAGCTCCTCCATTCCTCCCTGATTCTCTAGCTGCAGCTAGAAGGAAGCCATAACATCCTCTATTCAAGTACCAAATTGAGTTATTCTTTCTCCTTCCTATCACCCTTGTGTTCAGGAACCAACCTATGGACTTTAAGTAATCACAAACTCAATCAAAGTAATCCTAAAAACTAGTCATTGTCAAAATACATTTAATACCATCTCTGTTTATTCTCTAATTAATTTAGATCTGCAACTCAGTCTTGAAAAAAATCTCTTTCAAAAACTAGTCTGTAATTCAATTTTGTTTTTGAATACTCTGTCATAAATTCTGTAACTCAATTTTTGAACTTTAATAGGAATGTGTTTTGTTTTTGAATGCATAACAAGATTTTTGGAAATACTGATAGAACTAGTATTATCACAATAAATAGTAATAGGAGTATTATAATGAATGTGCATATCTTCCAGCATTTGTTTCATCCATATAACCTCTGTACCACAATTTGCAGTTGCTATATATTTTTCTTTAGCAGTAGATAGAGACACTACTGATTGCTTCTTGCTTGACCAACTCACAAGACATCCACCAAGAAAAAATGTTGGTCAACTAGTACTATTTCTGTCATCAACACACCCTGCCCAATCAACATCAATGAAAGCATGTAAGTCAAGATGATTACCTATTGGATACCACAAACCAAACTCTGTTGTCCCCTTAAGATATTTGAAAATTCTTTTGACTGCACGAAGATGAGAAGCTTTAGGAGATGCTCGAAACCTGCCAACCTGACAAACTGCATGCATAATATTAGGCCTTGTAGCTATAGCATAAAGAATACTACCAATCATAGATATGTACATTGTTTTCTCAACTTCTTTAGAGTCATCCAATTTTCTTAATTTACAGCCAGTAACCATTGGAGTGCCAACTGGTTTACTATCATGCATCTGAAACTTCTTAAGAATTTCAAGAATATACTTTGTTTGAGAAATCAAAATACCCTTATCAGATTGATTAATTTGCAAACCTAAGAAAAACTTCATTTTACCAAGCATAGACATCTCAAACTCATTTTTCATACATTCAACAAACTGTTTTCTAAGGTTCTCATCATCACTTCCAAAAATAATGTCATCTACATAAATCTCTACAATGACCAAGCTATCATTCTCTTCTTTGATATAGAGATTACTGTCAGTGTTACCTTTCCTGTATCCTTGTTGCCTTAAGTAGTTATCAAGCCTGGAATGCCAAGCCCTTGGTGCTTGTTTTAGTCCATATAAGGCCTTTTCAACCTATAGACATATTGTTCTACTTCTTGTACCTAAAAACCATCTGATTGTTCCATGTATACCTCTTCTTTTAGATCACCATTCAAAAATGCATATTTTACATCTATTTGATAAACTTTAATGTTCTTAGAACTAGTATAGGCTAAAAACAACCTAATAGATTCCATTCTTGCAACAGGAGCAAAAGTTTCTCCATAATCAATTCATTCTACTTGTGCATACCCTTTACAAACCAATCTAGATTTATTTCTTGTTACTTCTCCTGCTTCATCCATCTTATTTCTGAAAACCCATTTAGCCCCAATAACATTCTTGTTCAATGGTCTGGGAATCCACTTCAACCCATGTTTTATTCTTTTCAATTTGACTAATCTCTTCTTTCATTGCTTTCATCCAGTATTCATCTTTAATTTCTTCTTCAATATTTTTGGGTTCAATCAAAGAAAGTAGTGATACCTGTTCATGGGTTGAAGTGGATTCTAGCCTTCTACTTCTTGTTCCAATACCTGTATTTTAAGTCACCAATGATTTGTTCTTCGGGATAATTTTTCTGTATTCTTTTGCTTGGAGTCTTAAATGGAGTTATGCTTTTGGATGGAGTTGTACCTTGTATTGATGTAGGAGTTAATTGTTCATTATCATCAGTCTTAGTTTCTTCTATTTCACTTACTTCTTTACCCATCTTATGTTTGTCATATATTTCATGTATTTGTTGATCCTTTTGTTTAGATCTGGACTTCAAAAATGAGGACTCATCAAAATTTACATCTATAGATTCAAGAATATTTCTTAATATGAAATTATATCATTTATAAGCCTTTCTTGAACATGAATATCCAACCAATATGCCTGCATCGGTTCTAGAATCTAATTTTCCCAGATTTTTATCAACTCTTTTAATGTAACACTTACTCCCAAAAATTCTAAAATGTTTTATGTTTGTTGGTCTTCCTTTCCATAATTGATAAGGTGTTTTATCAGTATTATTTATTAGCAAACTTCTATTCAAGAGGTCTATAGCAGTATGAACAACTTGAGGCCAAAATATATCTTTCAATTTGGACTCATTTAACATTGTTCTTGCCATCTCCATAACAGTTCTATTTTTCCTTTCAACAACACCATTTTGCTGAGGTGTTTCTGTAACAAAGAAATGTCTCTTAATTCCATTTTCATTATAGTAATTGTTAAATTCATTTGAAACAAAATCTCCTCCATTGTCTGACCTTAAGCACTTAATCTTCATATCAATTTCATTTTCAGACAATTCTTTGAAAACTTGAAAGCAACTAAATGTTTCAGACTTCTTTTTCAATAAAAACAACCAAGTCATTCAAGTAAAATAATCCACAAATAACAGAAAATATATTTCACCAATTAAACCTGTTGTCCTCATAGGTCCACACACATCAACATGTATTATTTCCAAAGGTTTTGTTGTAGAATATTCCTTTGTTTTAAACTTGACTCTAGTTTGTTTACCATGTTGACATTGTTTACAAATAGAGTTGGAAAGATTCTTTATGACAGGTAAGTTCCTTATTGCTTCCTTTTTATTTAACTGAATCAGATTATCAAAGTTAATATGTCCAAGTATTGTATGCCATAACCATCTCTCATCTTCATGTCCAAGATAGCAATTTTCACCCTTCTCATCTAAAATGTAAATGTTATTTGATGTCTTTGTAGATGTTCCAACTAACTGATTTGTTTTAACATCCCTGATTTGACACTGTTTAGAATCAAATATCATAAAATGCCCTTTATCACATGTTTGAATTACACTCAACAAGTTATGTTCCATATTTTCAACTAGTAAAACATTTTCAACCATTATGTCTTTGTTCAAACAGACAATGCCTCTTCCAACTATTTGAGCTGATTGTTCATTACCAAATGTGACTGTACCTTCTTTTCTTTCATCTAAAGAATCAAAGATTTGTTTTCTGCCTGTCATATGTTTTGAGCATCCACTGTCCACACACCATTTAACTTTATGATCATATTGTAAAGCACTTTTGCACTCTTCAATTTCTAAATGATCATTCTTCCTTTTCCAATAACTAGTTTTCTGATTTATGTATTGGTTTATAACAGATTTTTTTAAATTCATTGGACAATTTATTGAAATATGTCCAAAGTTATTACACCTATAACATTCAAATTCAAATTTCAAAGCATCAAATCTATTATTTGAGTTGTTCACATTGTTCTAAATAGATTTATCATGTTTTCTTCCATATTCAAATCTAGATATGCCATGACTGTTATGTGCACTTATGTTTCTTGAAAAAACATTACAGAAAGCTACTTTGTGTCCACACTTATAACAAAATAAATAGTAACCTTCAAACTTGTTTTGATGTCTGCTATACCTTTTTCTATGTACTGTTGAAGCCTCATTATCTTCTTTATTTTTTGATCCCTTCTACTTGTAGATGTTTTTCTCATTTGTATGCTTTGTACCTGCTTTTTCAAAACTTGAGCTAGAGATTGCATTAGTAACTTTAGACTTATACCCAATTCCAGTCTTATCATAAGTTGATCTTTGACTAAAGATAATTTGATCCAACACTTGAGAACTATGATTCATGTTATTTTCTTGTACTTTATTTCTTAATAAAACTACTTCAAGTTTTAAACCTTCATTTTCCTTATCCTTTTCTGCAAGTATATTATTTAGAGCTTCTTCAGTCACTCTAGCCTCTTCTATTTTGAGTTTTAAGTCAACTAACATGATCTCAGTGCTTTTAATTAAATTGTTGGACTTCTGTAATTCTTGATCTAAACTCTCAATCTCTCTTTTAAATTGTTTGCATTCTCTTCTTACTTTCTTTAATTCAGACAAAGCATTTACAAGTTCAGCTTCTAGGTCAACTTCACCTTATTCTTCTTCAATAAGTTCATCATTTTGATTTTCCATAGCCATAAAAATTCTTATATCTGAACTTTCATCACTTTCATCTATATCTCAGGGCTCACTATTATTTTTGATGAATAAAGTTTTCTTTTTATAAGAATTTCTTTGAAATGGCTTCTTATACATTTTCTTATATTCTTTGGTTTTGCTATTACTTTCTTCTTCTCCATTAGAATGTTTATTGAATGGACACTTAGAAGAAAAATTTCCTATTCTATCACAATTAAAGCACTTGAGAGGAAGTTTACATTTGTACTTGCCGGTACCTCTTTTTAGATTTTTGACAAAGTTAGCTTCTTCCATGTCTTCTTCTGAATCCTCATGATTACTGGTTTTTGTTTCAACCTTTTTCTTATCCTTCTTTGTTTCCTTGAAAGTTGCTTCCTTATTGGAAGGATTCTCATTAGATGTCCTCATCTCATATGTTGTTAGTATTCCTTGCAACTCATCCATTAGTAAAGTAGCAATATTCGTTCTTTCTTCTAAAGAAGATATTTTGGGATCAAATATTGCAGGTAAAGATCTAAGCACTTTTTGCACAATAATAACATTTTCAACTATTTCTCCTAAACCTCTCATAGTATTGACTACTTCATCAATACGTAAGAAATAGGTAGTTATATCTTCAGATTCTTCCATCTTTAAACTTTCAAATTGACTTCTATATGATTTTAATTTAGCATTATTTACCTTAGTATCTCCTTCATATACATTCTTCAATTTGTCCCATAATTCTTTTGCTGACCCACAATGCATTACCTTAACAAATTTTGAACTTGCCAATCCTCCAAGTATTGCATACATAGCTTTGAAATTACTTTCATAGAGTTTCTTCCCTACAACATCTGTTGGAACTCTTGCTGGAGCCTTATATTCATTCAACACAACTTGCCAAACATCTACTCCTTGAGACTGCAAAAACAACTTCATCCTAATACTCCAAAGAGAATAATTATGTCCATCAAACAGAGGTAATCCATGTTTAGTAAAATCAGATTTCTTATCCATTATTAAAGATCAGACTTCCAGTGATTAAATTGAATCTTGAAGTAACCTCGCTCTGATACCAATTGTTGGACCAGTCGGACTAACTGAGAGGGAGGGGGGTGAATCAGTTAGTAACAAATTTTACTTATTTTAATTATTTTAACACAATCTGCTTCTTGACTTATAAATGACTTATCTCAGCAAGTATGTAAGAATAAACAATTAGTTATATCAAATAGAAAGTGACACAATAATTTCATGAGGAAACCCATAAATGGAAAAACCTCTTCTTCTTTTGAATGTAAGGCAAGCACCAACTTTTATTTACATTAAATTTTTTCTAAGAACCTACTCAAATGAGGCTACAACCTCAATATGTTTAGCACCAACTGAAAGACAACTCCTACTGCCTGAATGTAAGCTTCAACTTGCAATGATACTGTCAGTCTCCCTAGCTCCTCCCTTCCTCCCTGATTCTCTAGCTACAGCTAGAAGGAAGCCATAACTTCCTCTGTTCAAGTACCAACTTGAGTTATTCTTTCTCCTTCCTATCACCCTTGTGTTCAGGCACCAACCTATGGACTTTAAGTAATCACAAACTCAATCAAAGTAATCCCAAAAATGGGAAATTGTCAAAATACATTTAATACCATCTATGTTTATTCTCTGATTAATTTAGATCTGCAACTCAGTCTTGAAAAACATCTCTGTCAAAAACTAGTCTGTAATTCATTTTTTTTTAAGACTCTGTCATAAATTCTGTAACTCAATCTTTGAACTTCATTAACATATTTATACATAATGATTTCAATAAACTCTACAATTTTTGGAGACAACACCTTTGACACTTATATAATCATTACATACCTCTGAATTTCCTCTATGATTAATTTACCCTCAATGTCATAATCAACTTTGCACAAATGCCATCTTTGCATCTCTGCCTCAATCTTCTCTGCCTTCATCATCTCTGTGTATCTTTTATTCTATTATTTTAAATTACAGATATACCATGTGTTTTTGATCTAGGTGGATATCGGGGGCCACCCACCTTTTCTAAATGGCTCAAAACAGTTTTCTGGCCATTTTGGCAATTTACTATTTTTAGCAGGTTTTCACTTCCGGGGCCATTTTGAGGGCCTAAATGAAGTTTTTTCGAGATCAAGGTTCTCAATGATAGAAAAAGGAATAATTGAACCCCCAAAATGAATCTCCTCGATGATACCTTTCCAACGAGCTATCACACGCCTAAAACGGAGATTGTATGCAAAAGTTACGACCCCAGGAAGTTGATGCACCAACTTACCCAAACGGGGCCCACATGACTTTTGGCGCTTCAT
>ML776869.1:1330889-1351964 GCA_009831015.1 Picea engelmannii
TGATGCACCAACTTACCCAAACGGGGCCCACATGACTTTTGGCGCTTCATCTCCTAGGGTTAGGTTTTTGGATGTCTAGGACTTTTGGAATTCTCGATTATTGTAAAAAGGCCTCCAGAGCCTCATTGTAACCATCTTCTTACAAATGCGAGTAGCCATCACATCTCTTCTCAGAGATAAGCTGCCACCATTCTAGCGAGTCTTTCACTCTGTATTTTTACAGTCTCTGTACATTTATTTCATTAATAGAAATCGTGTATTACTGTATCTCTGTGTTTATGGTTGCATCTCTGATATATTTCTGTTATATTACTGGATATACACGATATCTCTGTGCATTTCTTTATTATATCTCCACTCTCATTTCGTGCCGAAAATAATCCGGATCAGTTTTCTCCTTAATATCATAGAGTTACACCTCTTGTTTCAATGTCTCTTTTCTCTTTCACGCACATATCCCTCATAGAAAGTGTGCTATAAATATAAAAATAGTTTGAATTCCCTTCAAGAATTAGTTTCAATCTCTGTAACTGATTATAACTGTACAAACTGCCCTTTGATTTAGTTGGATTGAATGATATACTCTATTAACACGCAATGAGCAACTACCCTTAGATCAGGTTCATCAAAGCATATACACCGTTTAAATATAATTGTTAGAACTATGACTTGAGCCTTTTCTTATAGTTGTTGAATTATGACCACTGAGGTTAATTACTTAAGTCTTTTGATTAATTCATAAGACTGAAAACTGTGCCATTCCTTCTATGCCTTTCCAAATCTTCGACACATATGTAAGTGCCATTTGTGGTAAGATTGTTTAGTTATAGTTTTTTTTTTTTTCTCTTCAACACATATGTATGCACCATTTGTGGTGATAACTAAGACTATTTAGTTATAGTTTTTCTTAGTTTTCCATCAATGACAATAACAATGCGCTGACAAAAGCTTTGCAATGACAACTATACCTGCCATAAACAACAATGTCGATAAACTCCATAATGCTAACAAATGATCTATTCAAAATTCTCTGTTTATACATTTGTATGATGTCAATGCTCTGTTTATACATTTTTCAAACTCCTCCACAATGATAAAATATGGTATGTTCAAAATTCTTTGTTAATACACTTGTATGCTGCCAATAAAACAATGAACAATAATGCCAACATATTCCTTCAATCTCCCCTATCCTTGTTTGGACATTGGGATTGGATACGCTAGGAAGGGTTGTACCTTACCTTGTGGGAAGAAGGGACTAAAGGCGTAGAGGGTAAATGTAGTTGGAAAGAGTTAAAATCCAATTTTTAAACCTTCGAGATGATTCACCCAGGGATCCTCGAGAAATCAGTGAAAAACTTCTCAGTAAGAAAGGGGTCCCACAAGATAACATAAACACTCAAGGTACTAGTTTATGGATAGGAGGTCTCATCACGAGCTGGCCTATTATGACCATGGGCATGTAGCGGTATGAAACTACCACCTATTTGGTCATCAAACCAGGGTAGTGGCTTTTGGTGGCATATTCAAGAGAAAGGGGGTCTCATCATGAGCCAAACTTCTCATTTTCGTGAAATGTTTGTGGATAACACTGTCACCTCTGGTCATTAAGCTAGGACAATGGCCCTCAACTATTTCCTTGAAGCACAAGAGAAAAATATAAAAATAAATAAGATAAGAGTAAAAGGAAATGAATGGGATAGGAAACAATTTCATTCATGATAAGGTACATCTCACCCTCCACAAAGGCACCCACAGACAAGACTCTACATTTCCCTATTATCACACGCACCCCATGCCACCTCATACACTTACATGACTTGGACTAGACTCCACCTAGAAAACACCCCAAAATTAAGAGAGGTTAGCCCAATAGGACACCCCGACACCCTCTCCAAACCTAATTTGTCAAATTTCATAACGTCTTTGAGCATTTGTTTGGGGTTAAGTGGGGTTTTATGCACATGTTCGGGTAATTTAATTATTAGATGTGATTTACATGCTATGATTCTTGTGACTTATGAACCCATGGAGAGCATACTTGTTGTTACTATAGGACCTTTCCCAGTGTACAAGTACACATGATGGAATGATTAGCTCAAACATTCATGGGGGATCAAAGCCCACAGATGGATCCTGAAACCCCAGTTAGGGGTAAGAAGAGATTGAATATTTTCACTAGATGAAGGAAGGACATTTCCTTTGGAGGCACTATAACATGACTAGATAGACAAGTTCCACTCCTCTTCACTTGGATGATGGCCTTGGAAGGCCTAAAGACTACCCATCTAGCCCATGACTTCATCATTTTAGGGCTGGGGTTTCATGGAGGTGATGTTCTTGTGAAAGAAGAATGTTTGGCACAACGCTTGGTAGTTTATAGTGTGATTAGGCCTTAGAGGGGCCAACGTTCCACTTTTCAGGGATGGACGTCCCCCATTAGAGTTGAAAATCACCCTAGAAAGGGCATGACATCACCCTTCTAGGGTTTATTCATGTAATTTTGTTTAATTTTGTAAATTAGGGAAAATTGATCAGGTCGACCCTGCAATTATGAACTAAAATTAATTTTAGGCTAAATTGTGTATAAATAAACAGAAAGTGACATTCATTTTCATCACAACTTGTCCTTGGAGACAAGGAGGACTAAAATTTTCACCCCTCTTGGGTTATTGGCTGAAATAAGGAGGCACAACTCTTGTTTAAGGCTTATCTTTGCAACTTGGATCATTTTTTGGAGTTTTATGGTGATATTGCATGGTATATTCATGATTATTCTTGGTGCAAGTAAGTAGAATATACATTTTTTCATCTATTGAATGGTTTATTGCATGGTTTTCTTTTCTCATACAATATTATGAAATTGCATGGTGTATTTAATGCTTTAAGTAAGAAACTTAAGATGCTACTTTCTTACTTTTCTATTTTCCAAGCTTTCACTAAATTGATCTAGTAACTAGTAAAACCCTAGAGCCATAAAGTCCTAGCTCTCTAGAGGTTTGCATTTGTATATTGTTGCATAAGTATTTACTCCATAAAAATTCTAAGGAGAGCAAGGCGCTAGGGCCTAGAAGTGCCTACACGCTAGCACTTTGTTTGTTGAGGTCAAAATATAGAAGGATTTAAGTTGCTACTCCTCCTAGACTTTTTCCCTCTTAGACATTTTGGTATTATCATTAATTATCAGCCTTAGAAGAAGCCACCATATTTGACTCCATTACCCTAGAAATGCACTAGTCATCCTCCTTTGACCTTTGACTAGGATCATCAACTTTTAAGATCAATTCCCTACTTGATACTCTACTAACCTTAACTAACTTTCTAACCTAACCTAGAAACATTAACAACCAAGTTGTTGTTGTCATAATCACTGGTACAACTATCATTTTGCAACTTATATCAACCTACTAACCATATAAGTCATCCCAGAATGTGTATAAGGAAAGGAACTATCAATAAGTGTTAAAGTGTGTGTTTAATTGCCTTCATGAAGTACATTTCTGAAGCTTAATTACTGTGGTTATTACTTTGATTTGTTGCTATTACATTTAACTTTGAAATCCTGTTTAAATCCAATTGTTGGTTGATATATTTAGAGAGCTCACATAAGACAAAGTATTATCATTTGATGTTTTTAATACTTGTTCACATTGTCTACATAAGTGAGTTCTTTTTTATATGAATTACAGTTGTATCATTTACTTATTGTTATAATATATTTGTCATCTGCTGCATACATTGACTTCCAACATATATTTGCAAGTTTGTTGTCTTGTTGAAGCAACATTATTATTTGTTACTTTCTATAACGTTTATTATTGTCTTGGTTAAGGGAAAGTGTTGTTTATTCTCTTTTGCTTGATCCAACAAGACTTAAAACCTGATTTGAGCGACCTAGAGAGAGAGGGGTAGTTTACCTTTCCCTCTTCCCTTCCTCAAAACCCATAGGTCTTGGGATGTCTCTGTTGGAGTAGGTTTTTCCCTTCTCCTAAATAGAAAGGGGTACCCTGTTGAGGTGACAGTGACAGAATTAACCCCGTGTTATGACAATATCGGCCTACTTGCCTTTAGGATTTGGGAAAGTACATATTGTGTAATAACATAAGCAACAAGTACACCTTTATCCACATGAGAGTCAAACTTTCTAATTCTTCCATCTTCTCTTTTGATGTAACATTTGCTTCCGAACACTTTGAAGTGATTCACATTTGTTGCTCTTCCTTTCCATAGCTCGTAGGGAGTTTTGTTACTATTGTTTCTAAGCATTACTTTGTTTTGAATGTGAATTATTGTATGCACTGCATGTGTCCAAAATACATCTGCCAATTTAGAATCCATTAGAATGGTTCTAGCCATTTCATGTACTGTCATTTTCTTTCTTTCAACAACTCCATTCTATTGAGGTGTCCTAGAAACAAAGAATTGCCTTTTTATTCCATGCTTGCTACAAAAATACATAAATTCCTTTGAAGTAAAATCTCCCCCATTATCAGATCTCAAACATTTGATTTTTGAATCCATTTCATTTTCAACCATTTCTTTGTATACCTTGAAGTTTTCAAATGCTTTTGACTTATTCCCAAGAAAAACAATTGTAGCCATTCTTGTATAACAATCAACCAATAACATAAAGTATGTCTCACCTTTTAAACCCTTTGTTCTAGTTGGTCCAACTAGATCAGTATGCATAATTTCCAGTGGTCTTGTCATTGAGTATTCCTTTGGTATGAACATGTTCTTTGTTTGCTTTCCTCGTTGACAATGCTTGCATAATGTGTTGGTTGGTTTCATCATCTGGGGAATTTATCTGACTACTTCCTTTTTGTTGACTTTGACGAAGTTATCAAAGTTTATGTGACCCATTATTCTGTGCCATAGCCAAACTTCATCTTCCTTTCCTAGAAAACACTTTTCATTTCCAATTTCACTTAAAACATATATGTTGCTTGAAGTTCTTGCAGCTGTTGCAATCAATTTACATGAACATTCTTTTATTATCTTGTACTTTTTTTAATCAAACATAATTTTATGACCTTGGTCACACATTTGACTTACACTTAGAATATTATGTTTCATATCTTCCACTAGTAGAACATTTTCTTCCTTGGTATTCTTGTTTCCAATTCTGACTATGCCCTTTCCAATGATTCTAGTTGAGTCATCATTTCCAAAGGAGATAGATCCATCTCTTTCCTTTCTTAATGTAAGAAACTTGTCTTCATCACTCGTCATGTGCTTTGAACAACCACTGTCAACATACCAACCATGTTTCTTGTGTTTAGCTTGTAGAGTGAGTGTACATTCTTCATTGTTAAACTGATCCTTCTTTCTTATCCATATTCTCTGTTGAGGTTCATGTCTATGAATTGTGTTATTCTGTTGTGATTCTCTTAGAGGGACTGTCATTCTACAATATTTGGCCATGTGTCCAAATTTTTTGCATTTGTATCATTCCACTTCAATGCTCAATGATTAAAACCTATTGTAGCTTCTTATCTGTGTTTCACTAGGCCTTATTGGATAACCATTTTTTGCATGACTTTCAAATTCGTTTCTATTCCTTCTATTATCTCTGCAATTTATAGCTTTATGTCCAAAATAATTACATGCATAACATAAACCAAAAAACATAGTTTGATACCTGGGAGTTGAAGATCTTCTGAAAGGAGTTGCTCTTCTAAATGCTTCTTCATCCTAAGGCCCGCCTGTTTCTAACCTTCCCTGATTTTGAAATATGACTCTTCTAGGTGGAGGAGTGTCCATGTGATCTTCCCTGTAAAACTTTGTGTCTCATCTAACTGTCTCTGCATAGCTTCTTGGTTTTGTTTCTTTATCTGTGGTTTTGGAACTTGATCATGTTTCTGTCTGATTGTATCATAGCCCAGACTTGTCATGATGTGGCATTTGACTATTGATAATATTATCCAAAAACTTTGAACTGTTCTACATGTTCTTATGTTGAAGGTATTTTCTCAATGTAACAACCTCTGCCTCCAAATTTCCAATGATCCTATCTTTTTCTTCCAGTTGTTCCTTGAGTGCTACTTAGATTCTTTTGTATTATTCTATTTGAACCTTTAATTTAGTGATCATATGCTCTAGTTATTCATAGTTTGAATTCTGAGTGTCTTCTTTCTTGTCTAGTTCTTCTTGGAGTTTCTTGTTTTTCTTTTTTTCTCTTTTAATAACCTCTATACCACTCAACAGTTCTGCTTTGTAATCAACTTATGCTTCTTCATACTCCTCTTTGGTGTCTTCTTTATTGGAGTCTTCTGTTTCCATGAATAGAAATATTTATGTCTCACTTTCACTAACTTCATCTTCGTATGATGAGGAGCAATCTTCTTTGCTGCAAAAGTTTTTCTTGAAGACTTTATTTTTTGTTCTTTTGCCTTTATATGTTTTTTTGTTGTTTGAATCATCCTCTTCATTTCTTTTCTTTTTATTGTGAGGAATTTTTTTATCAAAATGGATAACACCATCACAATTAAAATAAATCAATGGAATCTTACCTTTATATCTATCATCGGTTCCCTTTTTCAATCTTCTGACAAAGTTGGCCACTTCTTCATCGTCTTCCGAGATGTCATTGTTGCTGCTATATTATTTTTTCTTTTTCTTTCCCTTTTGATTTGACCTTTTAGATTATTTGAATGTCGCTTCTTTTATACCTGGATTTTCCCGTTTAGTTCTCATTTCATAGGTTGTAAAGATTCCATGTAGTTCATCCATGCTTATTGAGTCTATATCTTCTCTTTCTTCTAGTGTTGAGATCTTAGGATCAAATACCATTGGAAGAGATCTTAGTACCTTTTGAACAATTATAGATTCATCAACCTCTTCTCGCAATCCTATGATTGCATTCACTGTTTCATCAACTTGTAAGAAGTAAGCTGAAATATTCACATCTTCCTTCATCTTTAGTTGTTCGAATTGACCTCTGTAAGTTTGAATCTTTGTTTCTTTGACTTTTGAATCCCCTTCATAAATATTTTGAAGTTTGTCCTAAATCTCTTTAGTGGAGCTACAATGTATAACTTTGGTATATACTGAATCACAAAGACCATTAAAAAGTGCATTTGTGGCTTTTGAATTATTTAGACTGAGTTTCTTTCCATTGTCATTTGTTGGCGGAACTGCTGGTTCTTTGTATCCATATAGAAATGATTTCCAGAACTCAAGTCCTTGTGCCTGTACATATGTTTTCATCCTTCTTCTTTGGAATGCTAGTTATGTCCATCAAACCATGGTATTCCATTTTTATACATATTGTTACTCTCCATGATCTAACTTTTATTGTTTAAACTGATTTTTGAAGGAACCTACTCTGATACCAATTGTTGGATTACTAAGATGGGGGGTGAATCAATAATATATATTTTTAATCCTTTTAACCACAATATGCAAGTGTTATTGAACTTTATGATCAATATAACATTATCATTCAATAAATGCAGAGAAAATAAACCATGAACAAATGAAAAATCATACACATACACAATACACAGGTATTTTTATGTGGAAACCCAATGCAGGATAAAACCATAGAATAATTTTTCTTATATGTCTTTAATAATTAAATTCATTGGAAGCACCAACTTCCTTTGTTCTCCACCTACAATTGGAAGGAGGCTCTGACCCCCTATATTTTCAGGCTACAACCTGAGGGAAGCTACAACTCCCCAATTCTCTAGCTACAACCAGAAGGAGGCTACAACCCCCTATGTTCCTAGACTACAACCGGAAGGTGGATACAACCACCTATCCTTTCCCCATCCTGCCACCCTGAAATATAAGTGTCAAATCAAGAAACCACTGCCACACTGTCACTATGAGATATAGCATTGTAAACCTGTACCAACCTATACCACTAACCTGTAGTCAACCTATACCACTACCCTGTAATTAACCTGTACCTGAACTGATTCTGTACCAACCAAAACCAACAGATACACGACCTATATGTTCTGCAGTGTGTGTATGTACACACCCTATCTATTCTACATCCCGCGTCTGTACACGACTTATTTGTACTGCAACCTGCGTATACTTTCTGAAAACTAGGGTTTTCTCTCTCTCAAAACTATGACCCTCTTTAGCCTATGTCACATCAACCTGCAACCTGTCACTGTGTCCAAACTATAACTATGCCTTGTGCATACATCCTCATACATATCCCTTAACCAAATGTATCTATATCTCTCTAGTCATGTGCCATACAAGTATGTGTAATCATGAACAAGTATAATTACCCTCACATGAACTAGACATCAAACCTTTAGTGATAAACACTCTTTCAATACATCAACCACTTCAAAAATACAAGCTCTCAACCATGTACCACAAAAACCCTTAATCATATGCCAAGAAGTACAAGATGTGCCTCAACACTAACAAGATGTATCAATGATAAATATTGATTATACTAGCAATGTATTTATGTAGATCTAACTTATACAGAAAGTCCCATACAAACACTAATCTCTCTAGGGAAAATGCTCAAACCCCCATAACCATTTCTCATGTAGACAACAAAATCAAACTACTCATAGAAATAATACATACCTTTTGAACCAGTAGATAGATCTGATGTACCTGATCACTGTAGACCTTCCTTGGAGCTTGCTTTCAGACTCTAGAGACCTAACATCTTCATCTTCTCAAGTTTTATGGCTTTACCCTCATGTACGCACCCTATTATATTGTTATCCTGCATGCATATGCACCCTTCTCCATTGCAGCCTACGTACACCTAAAAAACTAGGGTTTTTTCAATATTTTCTATAATTCCAAAACTTTTGACATCAACCCTTTGTTCTACCTCAGACTTGCAAAACTTCATATGTATCAATGAGTATCTACAATAAACCTTACACAATATTAGATATTCAATGTGCTCAATAGGTGATAATAGGAGAGCCTTTCTCTCTTATTTATACTTCCATGTAGCTTCCTTAAGGGGTTACCTTCTAACCAACTTAACCCAATTTCCTTATTTTAGGGCTAACCCACTTTGCTACAAATAGTAAACTCTCCACTTCTAGTTGCAACTAATTTTTTTAATTATTTTCTTATTGCAACAAGTTAACCCATGATTAACTCTTAGTTTCACTCACTTGACTAGTCAACTTCTTATAGGAGCTTCTAGAATAATTTTGATTTCTTTAACTTCTAGATAACTCATGAGGATTCTCCAACTTCACAAGGCCATAACTCTCTAATCGTGAGGAGTTATGTGACGTTACACATATCACCGGAAATGGAATGACATGTACTATCCATCTACAATAGTCTTACCTGCAAATATATTAATCTTCATACTATTATACATCAATAAAACTGAAGTCCCTTATCCATATTGTTGGGGCTACCAGACTTGCTTCAAGGGTTGACATCAATGACAACCAACCCAATTAATCAACACCAACATGGGATTTTGTGAGTTGTAAATAATATCTATTTGATTTATTCACATCAATTCCTTTTGAACATTGTATTCAAGGGATTTATTGACTTATAGTGTGTAGTTAATTATTATGAGTATAAGGACATTGAAAATTGAAGAAAAGAGTCATGCATAAAGGGTTTAAATATTGCAAGTTCAATAGTAGAGTTATCAAAAGGTGACTAGAAGAAAATAGCTATACGAATATATGAGAACATTGGACCAATAACCTAGTGAATGAAGAGGGAAAAGAAGGTTATTTTGATAAGTTCAAATATTTTTAAATTTTCCATCATTGAGAGGAATGATCATTGGGAATCATGCATGCTTTATTGTTGAATCTTGTCTTTCCTTAAACCCTAGGTAACTAGTTTCTTGTTTGTTGGGTGATAATAATTTTACAACACACAGTCCATCCATCATGGATATGAATTTTGTAAATGGTGAGGAGCATCATGGCATCGAAACAATCCACAATTTTGTACCAAATATGTATGAAAAGGTAACAAATTTGATCTCAATCCAATTTACATTGATATTGATGTATATAACACTGCATGTGAAAATCCTTCTATGCCATGAAGTCCATGCATCCCATGACCAATTACATAGATTAAATCCATGCATCCCATGGATGTTATGTTCATTCTATCTAAATCAAGACTAAAGGTTTCTTTTTGTATACAATTTAGTAGACTTTGATGATGTAATTAGTAGAAAATTATGGGTTTACAAAAATTTCCTTATAGTATTATCTTAGTGGACTAGGATTTCTTAGTTGATAAAGAAATAAGTTGCATTATCTTGCATGGGTTTAATTTTTGAGTCTTCCTTTTCAAATTTGGTTAAATTTGGAGTGGTGCATCAAACCCATTAAGATTTGTTTTTCCATAAACTATCCCACATGCTAAAATCTAGGTTGAATGGGTGAATTTGTATTTAGATCACCTATATTAGACTCTCAAAGAGTGTCAAAATTCAAGCAGGGAATAAGAAATTCCCCTAACATGCCGAGTGCATCCACCTCTTAAATATTTTCTTTTAGTTTCCAATGGACATTCATCAACATCATTCATCATCAACATAATTCATTATCAACATCAAATAAAAAAAAAAGTGAATAATAGCACAATATTATTCAAAAACTAAACCATAAAAAAGTCATTACACATGTCCAAATCCATTTACATGTATTAAATATTGGTGAATAATAGCACAATATTACTAAAAAACTAAGACATAAACAAGTCAGTATACATGTCCAAATCCATTTATATGTATTCAAAATTGTCCCAATTGTACATTTTTTCCAAAATGGAATATCATGCTTAAGATACGTAATGGCACCTTGTGGCCAAACTAGAAATAATGGCACCTTGTTCCCAAGACACACAATGGTACCTTGTACCAAAAATGGCACATGACCAAGATACATAATGGTTTAATCATTGACCCCCACCACCCTTTCCATAACCAAGTGCATTTACAAATGTTATCTTACTCTTGTTCAAGCTTGAGGAAGCTCGAGTCTTCTTGTGTCAAGGAATGGTTCACCTTTTTAGAGACTTGAAAGGAAATACCATTCATATAAGTTATTTTCCACAATATTATCAATGAATAGACTTACAAAATACAATTAGAATTCAATATAACAAAACTCACCATAGATGAGACTAGTAGTCTTGATGGTGTTACCTTCCTTTGCAACCTGTTGTGGCTCACCTCCCACAATGACCCATTTTGTTTTTATGGTCCCCTCTTTATATTCTTAAATTTTTCCTACAAGGCATACTTTCCTACTTCACTAAGGAGATATGAGCTTGAAGATTTTTTTTTCTATAACTTATAAAGTTTATGCATTCGTTGTGAATAACAACCCTTTGGAAGCAGTCATAAAACAATCCCCTTGATATTGCACTATTCAACCTCTAGTCCCCAATTTTAGCATTCTTCTCCCTCACAGTAAAGACACGATATTTGGTTTTACTTACTTACATGATTCATTTGAATATTCTACCCTTTTCTTAAGTCATGATTGATTCAAAACAAGACTCACACCATATTTTATTTTGACAGAAACCTTTCCGATGTTCTCATCAAAAAGGGGTATGTCAGAATCATGTTCTTTGGAATATTTCACTCCACACACCACCCAAAACTCCAATCCTCACACTCTGATAGCTCTAACACATCAACTCTACTCCTTACATGGCATCCCATGGATGGATAGATTCAAACCCGACATGTAATCGACACCCCCGAGTCAGAACGACCTATCTAATCGCTACCTCCCCAAGTGGCATCTTAAGATTGGGCCCTCTTGTTCCCCATTTATCATTCTTCAATAAATTGCATTTTATTTCTTTTGGGACTCATCACTATCCCAAGTTATCAAAGGAATATTCCTTCGACACCATTTGTGTCAGAGTCTAGTTCATCTCTCATCCTTTCAAACTACGAAATTCTAACTCTGGTAGCCTTTTCGAGCCCTCCCACGTACACGTTTGGCACATTCTTCCAGGATAAAGGTATATTCTTTCGATACCACTTTTTTGGGGGTCCAAACATTTTCTTATCCTATGGAATTATGAGGGATGAACTCTGATGGATTTTCTTTGAAGTCTTTCAAACAGTATTCTCGGCACACCTTTTTAGAAAAGGTAATATTCTTGCGATGCCCTTTCTTTGGGGTTTATCTTGAACCTCACACTGATGACCTTCGATGCTAAGATTCTGACAGGTCCCACCCATCTCGCAATGTTTCACACTTCTCAAGTTGACATGCCTTTCTAAATATAAGGGAATATGATTTCGATACCCCTCCCATCGAAGCTAAGATTAATATGCAATCCTTCCCTCTCTGAATGCATGAATTCGATGACGGTCTTTTTGAACCTCAACCTTTCACCACCTATGATACATGAATTCCAAAAACCGCCACCCTTAATGAGCATTAATGACAAGGATTGATACCAGATTTAGAAACGATTCTCATAAACAACCGAGTTATGGTGCATTTACGATTTTTTAATGTGATTTAAAAGATATAACCCCCCCTCTTTAGACATATCTTACGCCATAAGTTTCTGAAGAATTCATTCTTTCTTGATTTTTCACTGAGGGTTACTGCAGAGTTATTGTTGCCACTTAATCACAGATAGCCCATTTTATCTTTTATATGTTTTTGTTGTTACAATTAGAACGTTATGTTTATCATGTTGATACTCGTTTCAATGTAGTAATACATGACCAACTAATAATCAATCATGACAAGCCAGAATCCCAAAATACCAAAGGGCTCAGTTTACTTCCAGTCAACTGCAGGACCTGAATCATTATATCGACCAGTTAAAGTGTTGGTGACTGATACTAATCACCACAACCCTGGTTATGAAGAAATCTACAGGATATCAGAATATCCTAAGAAGCGACACCCATCTATTAGCCTCCCAACCACCACTTTTCCCATACAATGAGGAAACACAATGGAGCCTCAAACAATTTGATATAACAACAACGACCATTGTGAGAAAACAAGAGAAGTAGGTAGCATCCATTAGAACTAAAGAAATCGACTTGAGATATCATCTTCCCACTCCCACATGCTTTCTCAATGAACAGTTGTTAAAAGGGTTTGCCTAAGAAAGAAAAGGACCATCTAAGAAAATAAAGCATGGGTGGGACGATGAAGATGAGACCCTAAAACAAGGCCAGAAATTAGTTCCCACTCATAGGCTTAAGACGCCCTAAACAATGTTGGTAGAAATTCTATGTTCACTATATGGAGAAGAAAATAGTACACATTTTTAAATTGATTGGGTGCCTTTGGCACAGACCATCGTCAATATAGGGAAAGTATTCAATTGGACAGACATTCTGGCTCTCAACATATGTCTACACATGAACAATCTCCCAGGTATGAAGAAGCCATTTTTTTTATATGTTGGCCTACATGATTGATACCATCTTCTCCTCTGTACAATTTCTTGACCCGGGGTGGAACTGGGACCAAAGCCAACCCCCCGTCCATGTATACTACTTTGAGTTATGGAGCATTAATTACATAAAACACTTTCATGACATATGCAATCTCTTCCTAGCCCCTCCAGACTCTATTAAGTTTGGTTTCCCAAGACACAAAATTTCCTTCGAAGCCAGGAATGGGATGAAAGGGGTAGTTGACTAGTTTCTCTATAAATATTATTCATATATCAGGGTGTGCGGAACCAATGGAGTCCCACACCTCTTACACTACTTTTTCCTAGACTGTTTTTTGATGAGGAAGATTGCATACCAAACCACTGGGTCAGGGGTCACTGCACTATTACAAAGTAGCAACAAAACACTTTGGTTAGTTGTCCCTATCCACATCAAAAGTTACACTATTTCCAATGGCCAACATGCAAGGAAAGAAGCGAAGTCCCTGCAAAAGTTAATCCTTTTCCTAGGAGATCCCAAAGGGCATGATCCTCATGAGATTGAAATCAACCATGTGAGGTATATTGGTATCATCCATTCCAACATCCATGTGGTCAATTTTGAAGAGGAAACATTTAAGGGTATCCTCTCTTATCATGAAATCATGCATAACTTACCCCATGATGCTGCCAAGAAGGAACTTGAACATGAACAAGAAGAGATCAAGAGGGTAACTCTAAATTAGTTCCAGATATTGCTCCAACAAGAGTGGGACACTAACATCACCAGAGAGTAGGATAAAACCATTAAGGAGGAAAAGTTAGAACAAAAAATACTCCAAGCTGAGAAGGATTATTAGAGAAGACAATCTTAGGAGGTGAAGAGCAAAGAATAACATGAGCACATGAAACAACAAGCTGAAATCCAAAACAAGAAATAAGAAGCTAAAGACAAGAAATTAGCTGATGATATAGAAGCCAAGAGTTTGGTTGATGAGGTAGAAGCCAAGAGATTGGTTGATGAAATAGAATCCAAGAGATTGACTGATGAGGTAGAGGAAAAATTGGTAGCTAATGAAAATGAAGCTGAGAATAAGGAAGACAAGTTTTTGAAGCAACAAACATTGCATACTTTAATCCAAACCCCTATCTCTCCAACAACGCCCAATATGGGCATTGTGAACATACCCCCTCAAGAATACACTCCCATATGTACTATTTCAGGAGATTTCTCCTTCTCCTCCCAAGCCCTGAATTTTGAGGGCTTTGTAGTTCCCATTGGAGACTACTATTTTGATAACATGACAAGAAGTATCAAGAAGATATCAGACAAGAGGAAAAGAGGAGAAGACATGAGGTCAAAATCATCTATAGAGAGGGTAGTAGAATGGAAAGCATGGAATTATCCTAAAGAAAACACAATTCAAGCAGCCTCTGCACTCCACGCTTTTACAGAGATAAATGCCTCATCTGTCCTTGAGGTAACCAAATCCCTCAACACTACCAAAAATAGAGTCATTGAACTAGAGAGAGATATGAGAGATGTGAAAGACAAGGTTACCATAGATTTCCAAAAAGCCACAAAAGTAGTTGATAGTCTCAATACAAAAAATATAAACAGATATCTACAATAAAAAAGAGACCAGATGAATGTATAATTCGAGAAAAGGATGAAAATCCAACGAGACAACCAAAACAATGAGTTAGAATAAGAAAAATAGAAACTCAAGAAAACCATAGAAGAGACCAGGGTATCAACATGTACTGTAGAATCTATCAAAACAAAGGCATTAGTATTGAGTGAAGAAATCACGACAAGAAAGAATGAAATCCTTGATATAATAAATAGCATAGGTGCTGAGCGAGAGGAACAACTCAAGATACAAATCACATTGGTATAAAATCAAGAAAGGCATTAGGAAGCAATTGAAGCCTTGGAGGAAATTCTCAGTTCGCAGGATATGTACAAATTTCCACCTACCACACTACCAGTATATTCCAAGAGGAAAAAACTTAGATGCAAGATGCTCTTTGAAAATTTCAAACCTCTCTTCAAGAGTGTACATATCACCCAAAAGGCAGCAGTGGACAATTGTTAGAGGCAATGGAGTAGTTCAATCAATCTTGCGAATGAAGCAAGGATATGACCAATGTTGTCCATAGAAGAAACAACATTTTCTAACACAATAATGGTTGAGGTGGAGGAACACAAGAAAACCAACCATACGAACATTCAGAATATGTGTCAATTTGAGAGAGAATCAATTGAAGAACACCTGTTGAGTCTTGCCTGACTCACCCACAAAATCCAATTCTTTGTCAAAAAAGCAACAGAGTAGTTATATAAAGAAGTATACACCAAATTTTGCAACGAAGATTTATTCTTGGAAAGATTACAATCAGCCAAACTCAAAATCATATTAATATATCATTCCCTCTGGAAAGAATATCAGGATCAACTACAGGAACAAGGTAGCTCATGATTACAAATTTCACAATTTCTTCTAGATGTTGCCTTCATCAGTTATTGTATTCTTATATTTCGATTCGAAATATGAAGAGTCTCTTTTTGTAAAAATACCCTGATTTCATGATTGCAAATAAAATGATGTAAACAATAACACATTACAAAAGGGAAGATTGTCCATTAGAAGGGATTTTGGTTACTACAAGTTAATTTGAACCCGAAGACATTTTTGTTGGAGATTATGGTGTCGATATGTATGAATGTGAGTATTCTATTTATGCATGTCTATTACTATAGTATGTGAATATTAGTTTACAAATTATTTCTGAATTAATGTTTTCATTATTCCCAATTACCATGATTTTCAAAGTGAGTACAACGAAAGTATGATGTAGTTAACTAATCAATTACTTGATTCTAGCTAGTCATGTTGTTGAACTTTCATGTTACTTGTATTATGAATTTCTTCTATGAAAGTAATATAAATATTTCATTGTATTCATCCTTGTTAGTTTGATCCTGATCAATATAGGTTAGCTTAGAATTAAATAGAGAATGCATCTTAGAATTGTAATCATTCATATTAGCTTAGAATTAGTTAGTTAGAATTTTTATTCTTAATTCATATGAGAACATTTGGTTCTTAGATTCATATTTAGTTAGTATATTAGTTAGATCGGTATCCCGACCAAAATATATTCGGAATTGATATTCTAAATGAGAGTGGCTCTAATTGGGACCTTCCATCGGGTGTTTTCCCTCATCTGATTGAATGGTTCATACTGGAACGTCAACATAAATGGTGCTAGAAGGAGGGCAACAGAACTGAATGGATGCAAATAGAAGCTCAAACCCTTCCCATCCTATCTCGCAACTAAGAATTTCCTCGTCAAGTGATTCTCACAAAGTTCACTTTGAACACATTATCCTTCCTCCAGAGTATGTTGTGAACATGCTAGCTCAGGTCAACACTCACCACACTTATGCTCTTTCCAATCCTACCATTTCTTCCCCACAAACTCGTATCCTAACCATCTCGTAGATTGACACCATATTCAGACACTCAACTCAAAATTCCAACCATGACCTGAC
The DNA here is from genome assembly GCA_009831015.1 of Picea engelmannii. Taxonomy (NCBI): domain Eukaryota; kingdom Viridiplantae; phylum Streptophyta; class Pinopsida; order Pinales; family Pinaceae; genus Picea; species Picea engelmannii. The sequence goes on from ML776869.1 coordinate 1,347,811, forward strand.
CAGACAACTTAGTAGGCAGACAATATAGCTACTGTTAGACTACTCTATGCCTGAAAATCAAGAAGACCTTCGACATACAGACCCCTACTTCACCGACCCAAACTCCTATCAAGAAAATCATTCGGTTGGAACCCCTAAATATCACATTCCTGAAGAAACTTATAATTTTCCCAAGACTTTTGAATTTGACCTTGAATATGATTTTTTGGTCATTGGAGTAGGAGGTATACCACCCTCACCTCCCAAGTCACCCCCTTACACTTCAAGAGACGAGTCGGAGGAAAAAACCGAGGAAAGAGACAAATTTGAGAGAAAACCCGAAAACAACCCATATCAGATTATCATATATCAACCCCCAAACATGGCTGGAGAATATGAAAACTAGAATCCACCTCCCTACCAGCCTTGGCTGTTAGTTGACATAGTTGCTATACCAGGGATCCATCTTGACATGCCGAAACACCCTGACAAGTTCCTACCAAAATTTGGCCCTGAAAAAAAAGATTCAGTTGAAAACCATGTGAAGAAATTCTCGTTGGCTATTAGTTTACACAACATTCGACATGAAGACATTGTATATTGTTTATTTCCCCTTATGTTTGAAGAGAAAACTTCGCCCTGGTATTTCTCTCTAGAAGAAGCCTCCATTACAAATTGGAGAACCTTTGAAGCCACTTTTCTCGGGAAGTTAGAGGAAAACAAAACACCATCCATCCGGGTTATATAACTATCAAGAGTCAATATGGATTCGAAAGAATTGGTTACTGATTACAATCAACATTTCCTTACTCTGTTAAAATGAATCCCATGTGCCTCAAAACCCGTTGAATATGTAATATTGAATTCTACACCTCCAGTTTACCTATGTCCATGTCCATGTATGTAAAAACCTCTAAAAAAGGAACTCTAGAGGAAGCTTTTCAAGAGGCCCTTAAGTTTGAGAAGAATATGATGAGTTTAAAAGGCATTTCTAACTCAGAGCCCTCTAAAGACAAAGGTAAGGTTTAAACATCTGTATCTAAACCCAGTGAAGATAAGAATCATTCTTATTCAATGGATATGGAATCTCTTTATAGGATCGTTAAGAAGTTATCAAACAATCTAATAGACTTGAAAAAAGGTGTCGGAGAAGGATCTTCTAACCATAATTTTTTTTTTAGGTTCCCCCCCAAGAAATATAAAAACATGACACCAACCAACAAAATCACCCCTTCGCAGATGGAAGCCATTAACATGGAAGATATTTTTCAGGCTCTCCAAACTTGGGAAACAGAGAATATGACTGAAGCCGATGAAGAAGGAGAAGAACGTCAGGAAAATAAGAAAAACCTCAGGAATCTCATGAGCCTGCAAAACAACAATTAAATTCATTTTGGGATATTGCTTATGGTGAGAATGAAGAAGAAGCTTGTTGACGATAAAAATCACAACGAGAAATTTCACCCGCAAAGTATTGCTAAAGCCTATTATTTAAACTATGCTAATAAGATATAATAGTAGTAGGTGGGATCCCCTTGTATTACTGGAGGCTTGAAGATGGTCATATCACACTTTTATGTTGTTGTTTCAATACTGCTTACAAGGTGTTATATGGTTGATGATGCAATCTTGGTTTTGTTTTGACATAATGGCAGGTGGATAATGCATTTTATGTGATGTTACGTTATTTTAAGCTCTAATTCTATGTTATGAGTGGCATATACTACAATTTTTACATTTGATTATATCACCATGATTATTACCTGTCTACACCTGCACAAGACACATGTTAGTAACAACATGAAACAAAAGCAATAGAAAGAGACTTATAACAAAAAATTCCAAAAGAAAGGGACTATACTATGCTATGTTAAGAAGTTATGTGCAAATCAAATGAAAATAAGTTAGTCTTAGTCCTAACTAGCAATGGTTAATATCTATATGAAATATATTGGAGTTATATCAGGCGCATTTAGCAAGAAATATGTCGCAAGTTTCAATGGCTAGTATTAATGGCATGGTTAATGGTATTGGTGATCGTTGGTTGTCGTATACTTCGAAATTGAATGTGGAGGAAGATGGAAGCGACGTGCTGTAAATGCACGTCACTCCATAATTCTCCCATCGGGCTGTCACCCTAGTATGGTTATTGTTTCATTTGGTTTTGCTGGTAGTTAAGCTCCGAGATTCAATCCTGGAAGGAACTGCTCGTTCATCTCTCCCTTTCTAAAGTTGTTGGTTACAGGTATGGTTCTTTTCTCCCATCCATGAATTTCGCTTTGTGTATGAAACGAACGATGGATTAGTAATGTGTTGGTTTGTGTTTTCTTAAGATTGGCAACTATGTAAATGCGTGGGTCTTCTCTCTATAATTACTGTGTGGTTATTCGTTTTGAAAATGAAAGAATTCGTTTGTTGAAGTTATGATTTCATTGGTCGTTCAGTGTGGTGAAAACTCTGATGGCTCTCTGATGTTTTAAGTAGTTATTGGTATTTTGTTGGAGGGTTTCGCTCTGTTTAGCCTTCCTGACCTCTTCCTCACAGTGATGGTAACCATGTCTGGTTGTATTTGAGTTGCTATGGGGTTGTTGTATATGTTTTTGAACTACCTTTTGGTCACTGTGTATCTTCCAGAGCCATGGTCGTGGGTTTTATTTTGTGGTATTGGCATCAACAAAGTTGGTTATGAGGTGATCATTATACCAAGATGTATACTTTTTTTGGCTTGGTGATATAACTTATGCTTCGGGATAGAATTCCCATAGACATTGTACTTGAGAAACGAGTGAGGGTTATGCCTCTGTGCATTCTTGGTAATTGTTACTATCAAGTGGGCAATTGTTGCTCCTCTGCATAATTTCCTACCCTACTCGGTATTGAACAGTTCCACTATTATACAAACTGAGAGTTATTAAAAACCCCTATGGTTCCACCGTGCTTATTTCAAGGGGACTCTGCCTATTGTTGATATGTTCGACCTCCAGTTTCTCTATGCTTTGATGACCGAGCAAACCCTTGATTACTTCTTGTATTCATTGTTAAAGATCCCGATTTTGATAACCCCAACTATTCGCACTCTTGTCGGGTATCTTTTTTACTGTCATGGATTGGTTGAGTGGTTATGACAGTTTCTCTGAGTATTATCTCATCTATGTTTGATCAAGTTGTTGGAAAGTTGTAATTGGGGAAGAGAATTGATATACAATCGAGGGGCTACCTCCTTTTGTTATGACATTTGCATCGAGAACCTGTTAATTTTTCAAAATCCCAACCCAGTTTCAGTCTCTCTGATTTTTCAGTCAAATTTAAATGCCAAACTCAGTTTCAACACTGTTTCAGCATATGCTACAGCCTGGTGTTTCAACATCTACTCACAACAGTGTTTCAACATCAGCATATGCTACATCTTGGTGTTTCAGCATCTGCTCACAGCGGTGTTTCAGCATCAGCATATGCTACAGCCTGGTGTTTCATCATCTGCTCACAGCGGTGTTTCAGCATAAGACTCAACACTATGTTTCAACATATGCTACAGCCTGGTGTTTCATCATATACTCACAACGGTGTTTCAGCATCTAAAAAACTTAACAGAAAATAAATTTAAGAACAAAAAATAAATTTCAGAACTGAAACATGAGGATTATGAACATCGTTTTCAATGCAGAAATAAAATATCAGCAATATGCAAAACTCAGAAAATATTAGACACAAATATTTTCGGTCTAACTTCGACCCTGGAAAAACCCACAAGGGGAAAACCAGTGAGAGAGGGATTTGTATTATTTATGAGCTTCTGAGAAATTCTTTTACAACATTTTCATCTTCAGATATTTACACAAACGTATATGGACATTCCTGTAGCTTTGCTCCTCAATTTCTAAACCAGAAATTCGTACAACAGTACGTCAATTAATGTTGTACGGACTGCCACGAAATTCATGCCAAAACTCTGCTAAGATTCAATTTCTGTGCCACTCAATGTTATTCGGAAATCTTGGAATGCATGCCAATGCTCCCAGAAATTGTTGTTGTTGTCTCTTTTCTTCAGCTCGACCTCTCTCTTGCTCTCTCTTGTTCTCTCAACAAGAATTCTTCAGCTCCTCTCTTGTTCTCTCAACAAGACTGTTGTAGCTTCCTCTTGCTCTTGGCATCTCACCAAAAAGCCTCTTGGCCTC